>JAHWFP010140674.1:0-12790 GCA_023313725.1 Lithobius niger | reverse complement strand
GCCTACCAGGAGGCAACAGTATTTTATATCCTCTCCGTAACCACAAAATAATTTGACTTTTGAATACATCTTATATACATAGCAAAAAGAATGAATTTAAGGTTTCTGTTAGCCCAATAAAGAAAATGATAGGCTGCCGCAGAGAAACTTCTAATGAATGAATCACCTAAGCTATTTAAACACTTTAATCTGTTAAATTAAATTTGAAATATTTTTTTAACTGACTCGTGGTACACGAAGGAGCTGTGTCTGCCTCTGTTGGTTTTTTCTCCCCCCCCCCCCCCCACCTCCACTGTATATTTTAAACCCATTTCAAATTTTCATTTCATTTCAGAGGTTCCACATGCAATTAAGTTCAGTGCTCTATTTGTATTTTTAGTTCACAAAGGAATAAAATTTGACAAGGATTTTCAGGATTCAAACTCTCAATTACCTCAATTAATTAGATATTATTAATCCTGCAAGAGTTAGATAATTTCTAATTAATTTCAAATCTACGTTTACACCCTCATGAGAAGTTCACAACCAATCCGAAAAAAACCCAATCAACCACTGAAAGATCCGATATCATACCAAAACACCACAAAAGTAAAGGGGCCTACCAGTTTCAGCCGCAAAAAAACTAGTAATATCAGAGCTCCAATGGCTGCCACCAAGTTATTCGTCACAACCCTGATCACCGTCTTAACTGACAGCTTGGTGGTTATCAGTTAAGCTTGACATGAGTGATCTCGGTTCTGACAACAAACTCTGGTGACACCCATTCAGCACTGATATCATGACTTTCTACGACGAAAACTTGGTGGGGCCCTTTTGCTGTTGATGACGTTTGGTATGATAATCTAATTAATCCGAAATAAGGAATGAAATCAAATTAATCAGGAATAAACAAAAAATTGATACGTAAAACGTCACCTAAAAGCACGCACTTTCAATTAATGGATTGAATTTATAAATTAATTAATGGTTGTTGATAAGTGATGGAGTAATTCAAAGCGTACACTAACCGAATGAGGTTTCATGGCTTGCTGAATAGTTTTTCGTAATTTCTCAAAAATATTACCGACTTTTGATAAAGTAGGCTACGTGTGTATTCCATGACGACAGTTATGGCTTGTATGTATAAACAAGTACTAATAACGACTTAGTTTTGAAACAATCTTCAATAACATGACAGAAAAAAAAAGTACGAATGTGGTGACATTGTGTTGGATTATCGAAATGCACTAAAATATTGTCATTTTGCTTCAGGTGACAACTTGCTCAGCAGGTTCAGAATGTGTAGTGGAGAGAGGGATTTGCGAACATGGTGATAAAACTATTGGATGCGACCATGATCTCATCGCTAAATGTAAGTATTATTGATTGATTCCTCCCTATAATTGAAGGGTCTGGATTTATTGCTCTGTAATGGCCGTGGACAGGTAGCACTATATAGTGAATGAGGCGGTTCAGGAAGGATACTTTCAGAAATTTCAATGAAGGCCGATTGAGACGGAAGCTCGGCAGAAAGCGAGACGCGGAGCCTTTATCGTAGCCACGTTGTTATCAAGGGACCAGCGACGTAGCCGGCGGCTGTTAGGGCGCGTTTACGTAAGGACAATTTTCTCGCTTATTAGCTTTTACTTGGTCAATACTAAATCTGCTGGCTGCTTCTCGTCTTTGTCGGAGAATACGGCTTTCAATTTGTCTATACGTAGTAACCATGGCAACAACGCGGACGCAAATTTTCTCCTCGTGCCTCACGACATGACGTACGATGCTTGCAACATAACAGCGTCGATTTATGACAACAAGAAAACAATTTTTACTGCAGTACACGACGACAGACAGATTTCTGAATGCCGGTATTCGAAGATTTTTCTTCGAATCGATAATTCCGAAATGGACGCCATGTTGGATTTTGAATTCTCGCTGCGAGTAGCTATTTATTCTACCGTCGTTTGATCACTGCTAGAAACTGTTTTTTCAGCCAGAATAGCAAATTTTGGAAATAGCGTGAAATGGCAACCATGTTGTAGCAATGTTTAAAATGACTGTTGCACTTTGTTCTTTGTCCGTGTTGTTATTTATAATACGTTTAATTGTTGTCTATTACCGCAATCATTTAACAGAAACTGGAAATTAATCGTAACTAAATAACGGTTGCCTAGCAAATAGCTTTCGGTGAGCGAGAAGGTCTCGTCGCGTAAACGAGCCCTTAGGCCGCATTTATGCAACAACACCTTCTCGCTGACCGAAAGCTGTTTACTGGTGAATTATTATTTATTTACGGTTAGTTTCCAGTTACCACTAAATGAATGTTCCAATACATAAAAATTACACTAAATGTATTATAAATAACAGCAAGGATAAAGAACACAGTGCAGTAGTAATTTTAACCATTACTACAACTTTGTTGTCATTTCTCGCTATTTTTACAATTTGCTATTCTCGTACAAAAAATAACAGCCTCTGGCAGTGATCAGACGATGGCCGAATAAATAGCTGCTCGCATTCAAAATCCAACATGGCGTCCATTTCGGCATTACCGAATCGACAACGAACCATCTAATGCTAGCAGTCAGAAATCGGTCCGCCGTCTTGGCCTGCTGTAAAAATGGTTTTCTTGTTGTCATAAATAATTGACGCTATTATGCCACAAGTATCGTACTTCATGTTACGGGACACGAGGAGAAGATCGGCGTCCGTGTCATTGCCATGGTTACTACGTACAAACAATAATTACGAAAGCTGAATATTCCGGTAAACGCGAAAAGCATCCAGTAGCTTTACTATGAACAAAGTAAAAGCGAATGAGGGAGAAAGTTGTGAGTCGTAAACCAAATTTGGGCTATGCATACTTCAATCCTAGGATAAACAGCAGCTTATCTCCTAGTGGACACATATTAAAATAGATTTAGTAAAAGATTTACTCACGGTACATATTCAGTATTTAGTTTTTTTCTTTCCCAAAATAGAATAATTTGTTGGGGAAAGTAGTTGAAAAATCAGATCATTTCAAGAAGCAAACCAGCAAAACACGCCAATTAAAAAAAAAAGCATAGACCATTTCATTTCAGGATAACATATTTCGTGGAAGCGTTTACTTAATTTTGCTGCTTAATTTTGCCGCAAATGGTACTACCATAGTCCGTACATAAATTCGCACACAAATAGCATCCAGAACATCAGAAAAGTTAAAACTTGGACGAACGTAACCTGAAAATTTGCCAAAATAGTTCGTAATAATTCTAAAATTTGCCTAATGTTGCTTCTCCACCATTGTAGGCTACAGCATACCTTTTGCCCTTTCATTTTTCATATAATTATTTTTAAAAAAAGAGAGTATATTGGAAACCTTGAATATTATAGTCTCGAGTTAAACAACTGTCTTGTTCACATCATTCCATTAGCAAAAATTGTAAATCTATGTAAATAAACAAACCCGTCGTAGTAGTTTCATTTTCTCATCATGGAAGTATCGCCGAACTGAATTAAAGTAATGAGCTAGTAAATTGCGTATTATATAAGGCATACACTAATACCCAACCTTTCAAACCATATTGCGGTCCGTTAACTTTAAAGCCCTAACCAGACTGGCTGCTCGCGGCTGCACGCCGACGTAGTATGGTGTAAAAAAGACTTCAATATTCGTCCTTAACGCAACACCAACCACACGATTGCTGCAATGTTGACCTTGTAGGCACGTAGTTACGCATAGTTTCGCACGAAATTTTCTTCTGTCTGGAGAGGCCTTAACACATATAAAATCCTATTGGCAAAAATCCATTGTCACCTGAATAAACCTAAGCTATAGGATTGTAAATAAAAATCCCGGTCAAACAGCTGAAATAAAAGAAGGCATGTTCAGCCTGCTGGGCACATACTGTGCTCTACTTCCATATGTTTTGTTGTTGTTTGCACGGTTTTGTTCGTGTTTTCTATTGATAATCTTAGCCTGAGTTTACCTGAAGTGACAATGGATTTTTTGCGTATTTCAACGTGTTAGCGCCGATGCACACGTGCGTTTTTTGGACGCTGGGGTGCCGCTGCGGTGATGCATCCAATCAATGCACACGTGCGTTTTATTAACGCGCGTTGACGCTGCGGTACCGCTTCGGTGACGTATGTGCGCGTTCGGTTCCTTAGCCTCGTGTACAAAAAATTATAGTTTGAAACCAATGAGACGATGTTGCTTTTTTCGCCTACCTCTTGAGCAAAAAATATATTTTAAAACCAATGCGACGAATTTTGGTACATTGATGTACTAATTTAAGACGTACCAGGAAAAAATGTTATACACCCCTTGCAGATTACCTAAAAGATTCGGATAAGTTCTTTAATTACTTCCCAATGAGTCTTCAATCATTTCTGCAACAACAGTTCATATTTCAGGATAGTTCTTTACTCCCCCAATAAACAATTCCATGTCTATTTCTTCGAAATTGGACGCCATTTTCGATAACGCTTTTGCGGTAAATGGCGGACGTGTGCACCGCTCAAGTCATCCAAGGTACTCAGAGACGCAATTGCGTTTTTTTAACGCTGCGGTACCGCTGCGTTGACGGGGGGAATTGCGGTGCAAAACGACCGCATGAGCGGCTGGTGAGTGGCGGGCGGTAACGCAACGTCGACGCAGGTACGTGTGCAGTATCCAACTGATGGCATGTAAACCAAACCGCAAATGCGGCGACAGCACGTGTGCACCGGCGCTTAAGGTTAGCAAAACCTTGATAATGAACCATTGGTTTGAAACGCTGGGTGTAAGTTTTGCTTTATATGTGCTCCTTACTGGCTTCCTTATTTTAATTCCACATAATGCATAGTGCTTTTGTTGTTACTAGTTGCATATATCAGCTCATTTTCCTAATTTCTGCAGCAATGTCATGTCTCATTTTCCTTCAAAAGTTACCACCACATCAACAGGCGGATTTTCAGACGGAACAATAATACTCGTATTCAGTAGATAAGTCGAATCGTCTTCTCGTACCAACTCGCCAGGCCTAAACGCGAAATCAGTTCGACTATAACACTTCGCAAGGTGGTATAACCAATTCGTTCTTCGACGATAAACAAAAAATATTAGTGAATTTTCTCGACCATTTTGTCGACCGATTAACTAACTATTGGGTTTCCGAACCCCTACTTACACCACTTGCAAAGACCTAATTGTTTATTACACAATCATTAAACCACGCGCAATGGCTGTTTCCCGTGACGTCACCATGAGTTACCAATGATGAACGATAACAACGGCTGATTGGCCGTCTGAGTGGCCTAGACCAGTCACGTGACATGCACTTCACAGCAAACAGCCACGGCGCATGGTATAATATCAAAGCAAGAAAGAATGAGAAATAATGCTTTGGTACCAAACGTACGTGACCGTTCTTTTAATGGCGTGTGGTCAGAAACCAATCAAAGAAAAATCTCATCTGGTCATGATGGTGTCCGTATATCTGTATACCCACGAATACTTTTGAAATCATAGTCCGATTCATTTCCCATTTAAGTTCACAAATTAGTAAATCTGAGGAAAGGGTTTCTGGAATTTTGACCTTTAATAATCCAGACTTCATGAATAATACCAGAAGCTAATGAACGTATATACATCTGTAGGATGCTGGAGTTTCCATGTTGTAACTTTCGCTTCGTATTCCATCCCTAGTCACAAGGTTGTCTGAGTGAGAAATGTTGGTTTTTTTGTTTCCCAGGTCCAGGCCAGTTCGCACAAACGCATTTTATCCTTATTTTACCAAACCAACACTAAAAGCATCAGTTTTCAGGCACGCGCGTGAAGTGGCGTTGAAACAGGAGGCGAAACGCACGATGTCATACCCCGGTTGGGTTTAGCTTGTAGTAGCCATGTGCTTCGCCGCTTCACTCGAATCTTAGCATGAGTAGTATTTTTTTCATACGTTAAATCCTATACAGCGAGTATTTAACGTGTGTTATACAAGAAAATAGTTCAGAGTAGTCGTCCACATTTTGCCGCATGGGGTCACAACCGTGAACGAGAGATGGAACACGCAGTAATCCGAATCAAGAACACCTCTGATAACACCCGTAATCAGACATTATTCAGAAATTAATACATCTTAAGAACTAAAGGAAAGCCCTGACACACAGAGCCACTAAGAGTTAGCTGAAAGGTTACCAGGAGTAATAAAAAAAAATGACACGGACACGTGATAGGTTTTTTAAAATTTGCAATATTTTCAGATGTGGCTGTGGCTTTTTGTTATTTACTAAATAAAATACACTCCTATTTTTGTGGAGTACAATATCTTCCGAGTTCAGAATTCAAATGTTGTACACTGGGTATAGGTCTCTTATATTTTATATTATGTACAAGAAGATTTTATCCTTTGCCGTTTTGCAGATGCTTTCTTTAAGGAATTAGTTAGTGAAGCTGCTCATTGAAGAGTCATTGAGGTGACAACAGTTGCTAATTTCATGCAATCGCACATGCTTTATCTGATGCAGGTCGTGCCCCGTGTAAGAAAGTAGTGTGTAAGTATGGTCTAACAGAAGTTTATCAAGCCGATGGTTGCAAGAAATGTGTTGATTTCAATGGTAAGTTTAAAAAAAAAACAGTTAAAAGTGGAATTCTTTTTTTAACAAGCTGGAAAATGTTCTTTAATGGTTAAAATTGTACTGTATCGCATCTACGGTTTCTGAAAGCTATACCTTACAGGGGGTGGGGGTTGTGAAGAGAAATACTATACGTGTGTTATGATGAGCGATTGCTGTACATAACTTCAAAACACAATCATAATCTTACTAATTGTTCCTTCACAGGTCAGAATTTTTCCAATCCATGCTACGTAAGTTTATTTATTTATTTATTTACTTATTTATTTCCTAGCGTGTGTAGCCGATGAAGAAATATTTGCCGTGTGAACTGTTTTAAGACATTATGATAATTGCTGGAATTATTATTTAAAGTTAAAAAAGAAGACTTCTATCATCCAAATTTTCAAAATTTTATATGGACTACGAATCCCTTGTTTATTTTACATCTTCATTGCAGTAGTGTACATACAGTTTCTAAGCTATGTCGTGCCCTATTGAGCCGATTAGCAACTTGTTTTAGAGTTGATTTTACACGTAAACACCTTTCATTACAACTGTTCTAGTTCACATGCAGAGATTACCACCAGTATTGGCCGTGAATGTGAATCCACGTTAGTGGGGAGTGAAAATCGCTTTTTTTGGAATACCCATTTAAGCATTTCTGTCACACGTAAAAACACACATCACTCCCGTGTCTTCAGTTAGAGACCCAAAGGTCTTCAAGTTTAACATTGTATAGTAATGTGTGGAATGGCAAAAAAGGCAAAAGTGTTGATTTGACTGGTTCAAAATGCAATTTAACATTTTGTCCGCAACTGTGATTATAATTTAACCATGAATGTTTGCCACAATGTCGCTTCAACCTATTTTGCACGTAACTATTACCACACTTTTGCGCAGAACAAAATTATTTGCAATAATGGTACCTTTCTTCGTCTCAGAGAGCTTCAATTTATGAGAAAATGTTAAATTAAATTGAAAATCATTCAAATCATCACATTTGCCTTTTTTGCCATACAACATTAAAGATGAAGACCTTTGCAGCACCTCAAAACATGATGCCAGAGTGAAGAAATTTGTCGAGGGTGAAGTTGACAGACTGATGACGCAGATGTTCTCCTCGTGCCTCGCAACATGAAGTACGAAGCGTGCGGCACAACAGCGTCGATTTATGAAAACAAGGAAACAATTTATTGCAGTACAAAATCGACGGAATGATTTCTGAATTCCAGCATTCGCTGGTTTGTTTTCAATTCAATAACCCCGAAGTGCACGCCATGCTGGATTTCGAATTCTCGCTGCAAGCAACTATTTATTCTACCATCGTCTAATCACGGCTAGAAGCCATTCTTAGTGCGAGAATAGCAAATTTTAGAAATAGCGTGAGAGACAACACTGTTGTAGCAATATTTAAAAATTGTTGCATTGTGTTCTTTATTTGTATTGTTATTTATAATACATTTAATTTGTTATGTATTGCCGCATTCATTTAGTAGAAATTGGAAAGTAATCATAAATAAATAACGGTTGACTATAGCAAATACCATTTAGCGAACGAGAAATTCTCGTTGCATAAACGTGCAACGACTCGCATTTGCGCTCTCGCAGCTAGAAGCTAGAAATCATCTGAAATTACAACATAGCTGCGGTTTTAGCTCTCCCAGTTTGCAACGAAAAGAGTCAATATGCGAGTTTAGAAGTGACTGGGAAAACCGTTTCGTCGGGAGGAATTCTTTATCTTATTGTCACAGATTGTTTGTTAAACTGCAAGCATTAACTGAAATGATGTCGGATTGAGCTAACCCAGGTAGCGTTGTTACCATGGCAACATCACATTTACCTTCGCGATTTAATTCTAGCTGCGAGACTGCAAAGGTGAGTCGTTGTGTAAACACGCCCTACGAGCGCGTTTAAACAACGACTGGCAATGACACATTATCCATCGCGATTAAATTCTAGCTGCGAGACTGCAGGCGAGTTGTTACATAAACGTGACTTAAGAACGCAATTTACGCAACAACTTGCCTTTGCATTCCAGCAGCTAAAAGATAGAAATAATCTGAAACTCCAACATGGCGGCGGTTGTAACTCTGCCGGCTAACAATGAAAACAGTCGATAATGTGAGTTGAGCCGTGACTGGGGAGATTGTTTCGCCAGGAGGAATTCTTAACCGCATTGTTACGGATATAAGACTGCAAGCATTTACTCAAACGATGTCAGATTTAGGCAATCCAGGTAGCGTGGTTACCATGCCAATGACATCTTTGCCATCGCGATTAAATTTCATCTACAAGAATGCAAGAACGAGTCGTTGCATAAACGAACCCTGAATGCGTCCTGGGTCACTTACTTTTTTTCCCTCTTCACTATCAGTCATCTTGACTATTGAGACGGCGTTAAGGCTTTTTATTTAAAAGTGCGTTCTAATTTTCACAGGTTACCGATTGCTTCACAGATCACGTGTGTGTCCTCAAGGAGGTTGTGTGTAAAAAAGAACCGTGCTTCCCAATCGCTGAATGTAAGTAATTTTCTGTACTCTTTGCTCTTCTTGTTCTCACAAGATGTTTATGTCTTTCCTGGCTTTAACTTTATCAGTAAAGTCGAACTGCCCGTTGCAGGCTTTGCAGGGGCCGTAGTCTCGTGTTGCGCTCTTCTAATGCCTTGCGGTTTTACCCAAAAGCGCGCTAAAATGGTAGCCATTCTATCACACACGACTTTTGGTAAAGCCGCATGTGATTTGAAAGGGATCAAGACGAGACTAGAGCTCCAGGACTTATGGCTGCGAAATTATAGTAACTATAAAATTAAATATTAAAAAAATGCAAATAAAAATAAGAAAAAGAAACTAAAAGTCACGTTAACGTACTTCTGGATACAGATAGCATTTCTGTGCAATTTTATGTGTAGCGTAACAGTATGAAAACTTCCTGTCACTTAGTCATTTATAAGAACTATTATAAATGCATCGTATAAAAATTGACTGGCTATGGCGCCCAAGTCACTATGGCATCAAAGGCCGGACTACGGGCGGAATTATGACTTGGGCGGAACAAGTAGTAGTTACGGTTAATGATTTTTGCTGTTCAGGAATTTGGTGTTAAAGATACTCGCCTGCCACTGCCTAATCTGGTATAAACAATTCCAATGAGATGAGGATGAATATAAATGATATTTTGGGGGTATGCTAACGTAAATAGGGTTTGTGGAGGAAAAGAGGATGAATAATTTCTAATTACAAAATATCGAAACACAACTTACTAGTTGGATAGCTGGGAATGGAATGGCAGTTTTGTAGTGCGGATACCAAAGCATTGCTAAGAGGGCACAATGCTATGCAATGTTGTAGGCATGGTGAGTTCATGATTGCAATGTAAGGAATTTTACAATATAATTGATATTGAACGACACAATGAATATTCTTTTGGATTTTGGAGGGAACACAAACTGAGAAAAAAATCCAGATAGCAAGGCTCATTGAGAAGTAATGCATGATCGTCCAGAGTTAAGTGACGAGAGAGAAGAATCCCTACATCACAAAACAGATGTCTCGTCTGTGGAACAAACGTAATACAGGCCTGTCAGTTTCACTGGCAGATATACTGGTAACTGGCCAAGAGAACGAGGTTGACTATTCGATTGAATTTGGGCTTCGTGTGTCCGTTCGTTTGTGTGTATTTGTGTGTGTGTCGATGTGTTTGTCTCTCTGCGACTCAATAACGTTCAGTTTTGTTCCGATTTGGTTGAAGTTTCATGATAAGGGAATTTTGGTGCTTGAAGTTTACGAGATCGATGGTGAAATTCCCACCTCGAATATTTTTGGAGATATCGTGTTTTCCATTGGCAGAAGTGGTAAAAGAGCCCTATCTATAAGGCTAGTGGCTCCGAGCACTACTGAATGCAAAAAATAATTATAAATGATGAAAAAAATACACTATTACTGCTAGTTTCACACGTTTTGAAGCAACACGGTTGCTTCTTTTACAATTTATATACCAAATCCAGCATGCAGTACCAAAACTATCCCGTTGCACCCTTAAAGATTGATCTTGGATTCGTTTGCAGATCTCTGGGCAGAAATCACATGTGTTGCTAAAAATATTCTGAATTATATTTTACAACACAACCGAAAACAAAACTGAAGCATCTTTTCCTCGGCCAAGTAATTTTATCTTCAAAAATCAGTTATATGTCTAATTTAATGGCATTCATTACTTTACTGGTGTGTATGATATTCATAAATTAGTATTCATCACTGACATTTAGTAAATGTTATGTTTTCAAAACCTTCAATGGGTTCTTTATGGCGAGATTTAATAAAAAAAATTGTTACCATTGTGGAGTCTGTAAATACCATCCCAAAAATGATTCAAAATTATTCACAGCGAATAATTCAGCACATGTCAGCCATCACAGAATCGAGTATTGCATTGACATGACAGCATGCAAACAAATGGATTTTATAACCCCTAGTCTACAGAGCTGTTTTAATGGTTTAGTCCACGTTTCGATCGCAAGTTAATTTTTTTAGCTAATATTAAAGCTTTTTTTCCATTGTTCGTATTCGTTAATGCTTCCCAATTTGCCCTAATTACAGTTTTTTTTTTCGCTCACATCCGACAACGGTGTTTCTAAAATGTAGATCAAGGTAAAATTCTACAAGATGGCATGGCAGCGCATTGCGATAACAAGGCCCTCCTGAATAAAAGTCCGTATGTCAGCAGTACCTTCTACAATGCTAAGAAAATGCCAAAACGAGCATTGCTACACTTTAACATCTACTGACACGACTTTCAGTGAGACGGTCTTTGGCACGAGGATTATTGGCAGAACGACTTTGGCCAGAAAGGCTTTGGCATAGAGGGTGTGGCTAGAATCAGGGTCTTTGGCCGGAAAAGTTATGTGCAGAATCAAGGGCTTTGGTCCGAAGAGCTTTAGCACATGGCTTCTTGCCAGAAACAGTGACTTTAGCCAGAAAAGATTTTTGCAGAGGGACTTCCAGAATCAAAGGCTTTGATAGGAAAGGTAATGGCAGAGGATGTTGGCAGATGGCATTTAACTATAAACCTTTGGCAGAGGAGCTTTCAGAATCAAGAACTTTGGTCAAAGGGCTATGGCAGATGAACTTTGGTCATGACGCAGGGTCTTTACAGCAGAAGGGCTTATAGAATAGAGGGCATTGATCAGAAGGGGTTGGCAAGAAATTTAGGTGGTTCCTCTTTTTGAGCTATTCCATACACTCACAAAAAAAACTCAGCGATAAAGCCCCACCTCATCAACACAGTTCTTACATGCACAGTGAATTTTCCGATACCTCAGCGTGACTTTATTGCTGCAACATCGTACTCATCGACTACAGGAATCGGTTTTTCATCGGAATCAACTGATTGAAGATGACGAACCTGCAGTCATTCTTAGCTAGGATGTTTGCGTAAACGTAATTAACAACTGATGGAGATTGTCGTCACACCAGGGACATAGAGGTTTGGGTTAGGGGGACCAGCAACTAGCCGTAGTTGCAGATCCAGCTCTCAGCACAAGGGCAAGCCGCCTGTGAC
Source organism: Lithobius niger (assembly GCA_023313725.1). Taxonomy (NCBI): domain Eukaryota; kingdom Metazoa; phylum Arthropoda; class Chilopoda; order Lithobiomorpha; family Lithobiidae; genus Lithobius; species Lithobius niger. The sequence continues at coordinate 676 of JAHWFP010140674.1, read as the reverse complement.
GCGACTGACGTCATCCATCATGGTTATCGTCCTCCATCTTAGTACTTCCAGGAGCTTTCCCTACCTTCCCACCTGCTGGAATGAGAATCAGTGGAAGCATCACGAAGTTCCAATCAAGTTTAAATTTATAGAGACGATTATGAGGTTCAATTTATGCACCCAGCGTTTTATTACAGCTTTTTTTAAATGTATTATAGTATTCTAATCAGGTAGCATGCTGTTGTTAGTTAGTAAATCGAATGAACGTTGTGCGTTACTTGTCTGCGTAAAACGAAGCGAGGATTTCAATATGGCGGGCGCGAGCAACCGTCCTTGCGCATGCGCTCATGTTCTTTGCCGCTTGGAATGTTGGGATACAACATAGCACTGACCTAGAAAGGGCTGGAAGGAACGCGAGAGCTTGTAGTTGCCGGTCCTCCTAACCCAAACCTCTACGTCCCTGGTCACAGTGTCCTACTAAGCTAAAAGAAGGTAACAAGCCACTCGACCAGAAGACTTAACAAAGCAGCAAACAAAACCAGTCAATGAAATTCGTTACTTACCGAACATTTGCTGAAAGAAACTCACTTTCGTAAATTCATCTAACATTTCAGTAACCAACGCCAATAAATTCGACCGCTTCCATCAAAAGTGACGTTATGTATCAATTGTTTTAGAAGGTACTTGCTGAATGCAT
>JAHWFP010140672.1:0-13186 GCA_023313725.1 Lithobius niger | reverse complement strand
CAACAGTGACATCACGGGAGGAGTGCTTACCACGACGCTTGCATTATACTTGCGTTGTCAAGGGAGTTGCCAAGCAGTTTTAAGCTAAACACAACAAGAGTGACGTCACATGTCAGTCGTTCTTGAACGTCCTTGATGGCTACATCGATGAACAAAGTGACGGCCAATGTCACGAGAAAAGTGCTTTAAGAACGTAGGTCACGATCGTATTTCTAACCATGACGCTTGTGTTATACTTGTGTTGTCAAGGGTGTTCCTAAGCTGTTTAAAGTCAAATACAACAAGAGTGATGTCACACGTCATCGGTTGTTCTGGAACGTCCTTGATGGCTGCATTAATGAGAAAAGTGGCGGCCAATGTTACGAGAGAAGTGCTTTAAGAACGTAGGTCGCAATCACCATTATACTTGCGTTGTCAAGGATGTTGCTAAGAACTTTTAAGTTAAAGACAACAAGAGTGATGTCACGTGTCCTAAGTTGTTCTAGAACATCCTTGATGGCTGCATCAATGACAAAGTGACGGCCAATATAACGAGAGAAGTGCTTTAAGAACACAGGTCACGATCGTATTGTTCGCCATGATGTTTGCGTTATACTTGCATTGTCAAGGTTGTTGCTAAACAGTTTTAAGTTAAATACAACAAGAGTGACGCCACGCGTCAGGTGTTCTAAAACGTAACTTGATCGCTGCATCGATAAGCAAACTGACGGCCAATTTCCCGAGAGAAGTGCTTTAAGAACGTATGCTCACCGCGATGCTTGCATTATACATTGGCACCATGGCTACGGCTGGGAGGGCGTCAAAAGCTAATTTGCGTTATATTTGTGTTGTCAAGGGTGTTAATCAATTTTCTTTATACAACTACGTTATTGTCGTGTTTATACAAATTATTTATTCATTTATTTATTTATACACCGTGCATGACTTTTTTTTCAAGCATGATTATTGTTACTAAAATTATTTCACTGCACGTATTATCGTTGCATGGACTCTTTATGCATGGTTGCTTTTCTACCTTTTTCAGTTTATTACATTCACCAGTGTGTCTTTTGTTTCATAACAGCAACCAGCCATCAGTCAGCCGGGCGATCTGACTGAAAAGTTAAAGTTCAGTTTGGTCTCCCCATTTGGCTAAAGACACTGATCGTGTCGAGTCTACACTGCGTTCATTCACAAAACGTTTGCCACCCCTTTGTAATTTGAGAGTTACAGTGAACGCCTGGAGATCTTAAGGGCCAACATACTTGAGCTGCGAAGGCACAAGTGTGATTTGGCCATGACATACTGCCTATTGCATGATCGATACGATACAAACGCTGGTCGTTTCTTTTCTTTCGACGGTGGCGGAATGACCAGCGAACGCCCACTTAAACGTGTACCACTTCCATTTCACGTGATTTCAGAACTTTCTGCGGTCAATGTTTAAAATGTTGCCGACAGAAGTTGATGGCACAATCCCTTATGATGTTTACAAAAGAAACAAGCTAACCAGAAACCAATTCTAACGTGGTAGATTAAATGTACCTAGATGTTTTACAACGTTAATTTTACGGCGTGATAAAATTCCCTTTCCAGTTGCATTTTCTCGGCAACCAACATCATATGATTACTAGCGGAGTCGCTCGCTTCGCTCGCTCATTCCGCGTCGTCTCACTTCCCTTCCCTCCCCCTCGCCCCTCATTAAGTTGCCGTTCGGTCGGTAGATGGCATCGTATGTTCGCGCTGCTGGACGTTGCGTTCTGGGCGCAGCTACTATCTCAGCGGGCCTTGGCTGCTACTCTTATAATTTGCCGTTCGGTCGGTAGATAGCATCGTATGTCCTGCTGGCTGCGCTGCAGATGCAGATGACTGCTTCGTATGTCCTGCTTGCTGCTGCTGCTGGCTGCCTTGCGGATTTTGTATAATTATATATATAGATTAACATATAATAAATAATGAAAAATAAAGTATTAATGTAAACAGGTAAACCTACCTACAATTAACAGTATCCATAGTTCATTTCCAGATACGAATGGGACTTACCTGTAAAAAAAAAGAGAGAAAGACATTACTTTAAAATAACAGCTTGAAAACTAAAGCGAAGTCACGTCGTTGTCACAAAGTGCACAAGGACTTTTCAAAAATAAAATTGGCACTTTTATTTTTTTTTGCATTACGTTTTACGTTATTGTCGAATTAACAGATATGCTTAGCATTCACAGAACATCAAGTATAGCGATCCACCAAAAAAGCCAAACTTGAAAATTTTTAGTGTCTAACCAGTTTTCTATTAGGGACCGTTCATTATTTATGAACGGGGGTGGGCCGGCGAAAATGAGAGGGGGTTACAAAAATTTTTATATGAAGAGGGAGGGGGGGTAAAATTTGTTTGAAGGTGCTGTCAGGAGGGGGGGGGGGGGGTCAGAAAAATCTGTGAGAGAGTAAGTGCACAGCAAGTTATAAAATACATTAATGTAATAAATTTATTTAGCTCAGCACATTCCAGGTATTAAAGTAAGGCCTAGTACATTTCGTACACTCATTCATGAAAATGAAAACTGTAATACAATATTTTTTTAGGTGGGGGGGGGTGCAAAAAAAATTGACTAACACCAAAGGTCATGAAGTTTTTTTATATTGATGACGACAATCCGCCAGCCCACCACCGTTGATAAATAATTAACGGTCCTAAGTTCATAAAAAAAAAAAAAAACAGCAAAAATAAACATCACTTTTCTGGATCCAAAATCCAACTCTGATTCCGAAAAAGCGGGTCTAATTTTAGAAATTATTAAAAAAGAACTTTCGGCAAAAACTTCAACTTCCCGAAAAACTTTCTTTCAGTGTAGTCAAACCGCGGTTACTACAGTGCATTGTGGCACTGGTAAGGTTTTTTTTCGGAATCCGAATTGGATTCGAGTCCAACAAAATGGCCCCATTATACCATTTGTTCTTCCAAAACTTCGAAATATTTGTACTTAAAAAACGTCAGCTTTGCATTGTTTCTGCACCATGTTACACCGCACACACAGTACCATACCATTCCAAATTCAACAATTATACCCGAGCCATCGAAACAATGTAAACGTGAAGGACCAGTAGAAAAGAACATTTTCCCTCTTTCAGGCGAAATTTGTCTAGGAAGTACTTCAGTTACGGCCATTTTGACGTCACTTCTTGTAGATTTCCTCGATACCCTCAACCTCACGAACTCGACCCAACCACGATTTGACCAAAACGAACTCGGGCGGGACCAGTACAAAAGTAACTTTGACGTCAGTTCCCCCTAGATCACCTCGGTACTCTCACTCTCACGAAAGGACCCAAACCCCCAAAACGACTTCCAGTTTCATCCGAAGTCACATCCCGTCTACTTCTCTAGATGACTTCTCTGCGCCGAGTACTCGAAAACCCCTCTTGTGTCCTCCTTTAACAAGCATTCCAGCTAAACAAACACGCCCTGCCATCCCGGCACACAGCTCGAAGCGCCCTCTGCTTTTACACCTTTTCCAACCCAAGCTGATCGTCGAGGGTTTGTCGAACAATAGAGACCCCATAATGAGAGTTCCCGCGCGTTTCTGAATTCAATTTTGTCTCCCCGTCTGCGTTGGGAGATTATGTTTTCAGCACCGCTATTGGAAGGGAAGAAGGAAGTGAACGAAAGTAGCAGGACCCCATCATAAGAACCAAGTAACCATGTAATCCCCAAAAGAGGGCGTGGCCTCTCCTCCTCCCTTACCAAGCATCAGTTGTAACCCCTACATACAACGAAAATTGTATTAAGATACACCCGAACATACAAGCACGAAAGGCCGACACACGACCCCGTAACAGTGAAAACAACGTTATTTTTCAGTGCGACCCCATTATAACGAATTCATTTGGAGCGTAAAATCGCTCTCATTACGATTCATTATCGGAGCATTGCTGGTGTGATGGCAACCTTGTCCGTCTTGAGATGAGACAGAAGGTGATTATAGTTGCTAAGGCGTTGCGTCTATGGGCCCCGGGCTCTTTTTTTTTTGGGGGGGGGGGGGGGGGGGGGGGGCGAGGGGGGGATTGAGAGTTGTTTTCTGCACGACGGGACATGGAGTTGTAGGGCTTACAATCTCGTGTTGTTGAGCTTTCGCAGAGGTTATGCACGTGAGCGCACGTATATTTCGATGACGTTCAAGCGGGAGGAGTATTATGTTGTTTCTGAATTAATTTCTCCATCTAAACAAATAGAGGCGATCGCTTCGTGTTTGCAGTTAATTATACTTGATTTGTAAATAATTGCTTTCAATTAATTTGACCATATTTAGACAGAGAAACATCTGGCAATGTACTCACGTTCCTAATAATATTTTTGTTGAAGTTATAAATATCAACGGATAACACTGAAGTATGTTTGTGCTAATTGCAGGGACGCGCTGAACACTATAATAAGATTACTGCTAAATACCTATTCTTAATAAATGCAAACAAATACACGCAAAATTGCGTGCTAAAATCGCTACCCATCCTGGCTAGGCCTTCACAAATAGTACCAGGAAGTATCGAAGAGATTATTTTGTGGAGCATGACGTTTCAACTGGAAGTCTACCCCTGACCCGCAGAGCGCCCACAAGTTCATGCAAAACGCAGACTTTATTTCCGACCACTAAAACTCATCTGGGTCTTGTTCGCGCCAAGGCTGTATGATTTAAATCTCTCTCTCTCTCTGTATATATATATATATATAGGTCACTCTTAGGTTGGGATGAGCTGCACATAGCGAATTCATCATTACAACAGCCAATGAAACGGCTGAAATTATGTGTACTGCAGGTAATGCATGTTACAAGGGGCTGTTCTCAGCTCCGACAGCCAATGAAATCGGCTGAAAAATTAGGTATACTGCAGGTAATGCCTGCTACAAGGGGCTGCTAAGCTCCAACACCAACGAAGCATTAATAATTTTCGGCTTGACCCGAAAATTGTTTTTTTTTTTTTTTGCAGCCAGACCAAGTAACCAACTCTTTTTGCTCCGCCGTGTCATTGGTGCTTTACGTTTTAAAGCACCAATAACCACATTAGGACGGCAATGTGTATTTGGTTTTGACAGTCGCTGTTACCATTAAGCATATGATAGCTATTAACTGGACATAAAAGGTAATTTTTTTAGTTGTTTAGGATGGACACCGAATCAGTTTTTTTTTCAAAATGGCGGAAAGGGCAGGAAGAAGACGGGAGGAAAATGGAAACTTACAGGAACAAATATTGCCTGTCGCAGTCCCACGTTCAGGCAACACCGACCTAAAACTGGGAAACAACCACGGGCGTCAACGGATTTCATGGTCTAGATGTAATTATTGGCACTACTTTCCTCTTAATATGCATACAACAAAACAACGGCCGAACAAAACCCGGGCGAAGCCGGGTACAAATGCTAGTCATATCATAAAAGGGCAGCCATGTTGAAAATGGTTCGGACTTTCAAAGGGCTGGTACCAACAACCAAAACATTCGTCAAGTTAACCCCACCTACTATTACTTCCTAGGTTAAGTGAAAGCTTTACCCGATTTTGGAGTTACCAAATTCTGTAGGTGGTAAGTCGGTTCACCACGAACGCTCCACCTTCGATTTCCCGCCTTTCCACTCCTCCTGACAGCCGCCATCTTGGGAACAATGGCATGTCAGGGACTCGTGGATTCTACTAAGAACCTGGTTGGAGGAAGTTCGTTGGTCATCTGTGAAATCTGTTCCTTCTCAACATTCGGGAAAAAGGAAAGGTGGAAGGAGGGAGAGGGAAGAGTGGTGGGTAGGAGATTCCACAAGACGTAGGAACCATCGAATATCGGAAGCGGGATCGACAAATCGGCGGTCGAAGCCTAATCCGCTCTCACGAGCCACTGATCGGCACAATCCATCCACCACCGGGGGACACAATCGGCCATTGGGTTGCCGAATTGGCTCTTCCTACTGTACGTTGGGTTGACCATGAAATGAAAAATAAAACGGTGTGTTCGGCTATGGCGGCACAACCCACGGTTACGGCAAACGTAATGCTACTTATACCCTTACGAGGTATTGACACAACCGGATTAGTGGTCGCGCTTGATTCCCGTCGAGACTTCTTACCCTTGTTGTCACCACCTGTAGCCTGGGTCTGATGGCTTTGGCTGTGGACTTAAAGAACAAACCTATAATACGTTAGTTATTGACATGCAACATTGTAATGGTGGAATACTGCGTGCTTTGCTTTGCTAGTTCGTTTTTAAACAGATTTAGCCCAAGAATTAAGCTATTTTCCATGAATAAAGAGGCTTCAAAGAATTTGAGGTGGACACAAGCACCTACTTAAAGCGCTTTAACCCTTAAAGCGACGTAACTTTAAGTTTTCTTATGTTAATGCAATGTCACAGGGGTCCTTGCACCCAGTGGTACTGCGGGGAGGGAGGGGTTATTGATTTAGCCCATACTGTATGACGCTAATATGTCAGCTGCCAGGCCGCCATGTTTTTTACTTTTTAATAAACCGTTCCATGGGCTTGGCGAACGCTTAGAGGTTATCACTGCCAAGCAGAAACCATCGAGTCAAAATGAAAGACATATTTCTCCTTTATTCAAAAGTTTGCGTTGAATAAATTACAAGACATAGTCGGTTGGTAGGGAATGCATTACAGGGACGAAGCGAGCGGAGCCCCGATCATGACTAGTATTAGGGAATTTGTAAGAGCAACAAAAAATGTTCCCGTTCGTTGTTTTGGGTACACAAAATCTAAAGAAAAAATATTCATTTACCTAGAACTCCTCACAACTGGGCTACACTGACGAAAAAAAATGGTGAAAATTTGTGAATATTTATCAATTTAGCTTTGGTGTAAAAATGGGAAAAAGTCTGATTCTGAAATGTAAATAAAAATCAAGAAAGAAGTGAAAGGCGCCTGCTTGACAGGTCACGAACTCACATCGCCTCAACCGCACACGAAATTTAAATTTTCAGAGCCATAATTTGCTCCTTGTTCACAAACAATGACATAAGATGTGGGACCACCACCCCACACACAAGTTATCAGGGAGCGGCCATGTTCCATTTTGATGTTTTAACCTTTTATCTATACATGTCATTGTTTGCGAACAAGGAGCAAATTATAGCTCTGAAAAATTAAATTTTGTGTGCGTTTGAAGGAATTGTGAGTTCGTGCTTTGTCAGAGTGGGCACCTTTCTCTTCTTTACGACGTTTACTCAAAAAGTAAAACAACATACCAAAATAAAGACAAACTCGATGACTTAATGTTATCTTCGAGTGTAAGTCGTGGCCAAGGTAGAGTGTATGGGGTGAGGGGGGGGGGGTGATGCTCAATAGCACGTCGACGGCTAGGTAAAAGGTAGTATATAGGTAATGGCCAAAAGATCCTGCCGTCTGATTTATTGCTTTAGGAAGCATCTTTCCGTTCCGTTTGGAGCACTTGCGACACGTGGAAAATTATTGGTGTCTTTTTTCGACCGATTGTGGATTACTGCATCCAAATTTTGTCACCAGGATAACAGAAATACATTGCTTGTGTGGAAAAAGTGCAAAGACGAGCTACAAAATGTCTTGCTGGTATCCCTCACTTACCTTACGAGCAAAGGCTGCAACAGGTTCACCTTACTTCTCTGGAAGAGCGAAGAGTCCGTGGAGTCAAGCTTGTTCTATTTAAACTTTTTAATAACGACTTGCCTCGCTCGTTTAGGGAACACTTCAATGTGAACGATATGCATGAAACGAGAGGTCATTGCTACACTTTACTGAAACCAAGGGTTAGAACCAACTGTGGAAAGTTCTCCATCTGGTTTAGAGCTACTACACCTTGGAACAGCCTTCCAGAACACGTCGCGAAGGCTGCATCAGTTGAAACCTTCAAGAGACACTTTGATGGACTTGATAACCTTCAACAGACTTTTGTTCGCCTGCTGGGCCATCTAAGTTTCTCTTCTGTCCGTCATTATGTTATGTTATGTTATGTTATGTTATGTTATGTTATGTTATGTTATGTTATGTTATGTTATGTTATGTTATAATAATAATAATAATAATAATAATAATAATAATAAAAAAACAATTTGTTGCTGGAGCAACAGGTCTGGCAAGGATCCTGAAGAATCTCTGATTGTCAGCCTAAACACAGAAGGGCAGCTCTTAAGGAGCCAAGGGCAAAAAGATACGGTGGAAGACATAGAGATTTAAAAGAAAAAGATTCAAAACAAGCATGGCCAAAACAAGGTGGTGGAAGGGGTAAAGGGGAAAAGGTCACGCCTGCCTTACCAACTTGGTTAGACCTGCCAGGGACACGAAGGTCCCCGTTAGCATCGCCAGACGAGGGAAAAGGAATGGGAAAGGACGGCGGCCAATTGTCACCACACAAAAAGCTAAAAAATTTAAAAAGAAAAAGAGCTAAAAGAGTTCAAAACGTAAAGAAAAAATTTAAAATAGATAAAAACTAATCAGTAAGAACGCTTGAGAAACCCTGCCAAGGGCATGGTGTTCAAAATACGCTTAAAAGCCACCACGGTAGTTGCAGAGACAGCCTCCTCGGTCAAGGAGTTCCATGGCTCAATCACTCGCAGTGCAAAGAAGTTCATTCGACACTCCGTGTGGGATTGCTGACTAAGAAGCTTAAATGAATGGCCTCTAGTCCTATCCGTTGCTGAACGTTCGAAGAAGGGGACATAAATTGGTAGGAGTCCCTTGACGATTTTAAAGACCAGGATGAGGTCCGCCTTCAGAGGTCCGCACCTGAATCTTTCTCTTACCGTCCAGACTCAACGATGTCAAAGACCGGAACATATACTTCAGTCAGATTCCCCCAAAGTTCCGATGGTGGGTCCGTGAAGGTGGTAGTGCGTATTGTTGCGTTACACTGCCAGGTATTGTTTGCCGTTGTGGGATGCGTTGAGTTAATGCATGGATTGGAACAGATGACCTTATGAAGCATTGAGTGTCACTTCAATTTCAATTGTATCCAAGGCCAACTGAGATAGTAGCTACGTTCCTCGCTTCACTCTAGGCCGGTCAGCCTTGTGCTTTTCCGGTATTAGTAAAAGACACACCAGAAGCCGTCCTGTGCCGTACGGCCTGAGAACCGAAGAGAATTGGTATCTGAATAAAGTGTGTGCGGGAAAAGCCCCTAGTGGGCCATCTTGCAATTTAAAAATTGAAAAAGTTTAAAACCCTGATGAAAAAGAACGAAGAGGGTGGGAAACGGTAAAGGAACGAAACTTTCAGGGGTTTTCGTTTTGTAACAAATATAATAGCGTCAGATGAGAACTCCTTATGTGGTTGTTTTTACATGATCGCATGATCGCTCATTTGCCGTATTGCATAGCAAAAGTTAGGAGACGGGTTTTTCTTGTATGTAATGTGCAATATGTATTAGTTTCAGTGCACCACGTATTCAGAATGTATAGTAGTGTCCAGGGGTAGCGCCATGGGGGGGGGGGGGAGAGCTCCCCCGTCGGGGAAGCCTTGCCCCCCTTTCGGGGAGTAACCGAGATTATCGTCGAGGAACAGCCGGAAAACTGAGTCTACAAGTCGACATAAAATTGGTAAAAATGTAGGGGAAAAAGCTCAAAATACATTCTGTTTGCCGTTTTATTAGTCCTACTGTTGCTACCTCAACACCTCCATAATTTAAGAGCTGTCTTAGTTAATGCAGAAACTTCAACTAAATGTGTACAAAACAAAACTTCTTCTTCAGGATTCAAGCTATTTTTTCGTCGATTGAATTTGTGATACTAATGAAATGAGCGAAAATTGTGTACAGTAAGTGGCTAAACTGAAAATTGATTTGCTGCGTTAGACCGTCAACACCATGATTTAACAGACATCTTAGTTATGAGACACGTTTGGGATGCCAACGCCGTACCAGTTATCTCTAAAAGGAGAAATCCCGTTTTAAAAGCCCAAACGCATGACACGCAAAGTTTGTGAGAGGTCACACGGAACCCAAACAAAAGGAGCAATAGCATCCCAGTGGTCAGAGTCCCGGCCTCCCAACCAAGAGGACGCAAGCTCAAATTCAGCGTCAAATCAATTCAGGACTTTTTTTTTTTAAATTCACTGGCCGTGTACCTTTGAGGGTCAACTGTGTGTTCTTGCTATGGTTGTAGCCGAAACGTTAGCTAAATTTTTAAAGAACAAAACTTGTTAAGCTTACCTTCCAAGGTTTTATCATTTGAAGCCTGATATCAATTAACTTCATAAAAACCGAGCAAAGAATTAAAATTGAAGGCTAATTGATTGGCCATTTAATTTGCTAGTATAGCCCTTTTCCTCTTGGCCCATCGCCACCGTGATTTAAAACTAATTCTCAGTGAATTCTGAAACGTCAGCTAAATCTTCATCAGTTAATTTAATTTGTAAATAAAATGTATTAAAAAAAAACAGAATTTTCTATCCTCTTCTTCTGTACCTAACAACACGTCGAATTACTGATGCAGTGTTAGTGCGTCCTTGTTCAAAAATTAACAGGCAGCTGAGTAAAATATGAATTTTCCCACATACGGTTTCTTGAGAAACCAATTCCTTTCGGTTCTGAGGCCGTACGGTCTGGGACGGCTCCTGGCGTATCTGTCACTAACTAATACAGGAGAAGCCAAGGCCGGCTGAGATAGTAGCTGCGCTCCACTCTAGGCCCGTCAGCTTGCTTCTGTTTAGTGACAGACACGCTAGGAGTCGTCCAGTACCGTACGTATTGAGAACCCAAAGGAATTTGTATTTGGACTAATTGAATGCGTGAAAAGACTTCAATATGTGCCAGATCTCGCAATTTGATCGTTACCTTTACGTGTTTAAAGTTTAAAGCATAAATTTTGTTCAGATACCGAATCCTCATGCCGTACGGTACTGGACGACTCCTGGCATGTCTGTCACTAAACAGAAGCAAGCTGACGGGCCTAGAGTGGAGCGCAGCTACTATCTCAGCGGTCCTCGGGAAAAGCAGCGAGATGACCTGCCTTATGGTGAGCGAGGAACGCAGCTTCAATCTCAGTTTGCCTGGCTTGTATCGCAGAAGATATTAGAGTGCCAACGAAGTTGTGGTGTTTTGGTGCAGGAATAGAAGAGAATTTCGTTTGGGAAACACAGCCTACCGCGTATTTTATTGATTAAACTGCTAAACGGAATTTTATCAACAATATTAAAGGGGAAGGACTCATCACCATTTACCAGTTTATCTCTAGATTAATCAAATCTGTTTATCCGTAGGTCGAATTTGACGTGAGCAATGGCCACAACAAGTTATTACATATGCGCGCTCCTCGCCATGTAGACTACTGATAGATGTGATATCTGCATTCCAAACAACAATTTATTAGCCAATTTTACACAATAATTTATAAGCAATAAATCGTATCGATCCGACAATCAATAGCGACAATTATAAACATCGGCCAACGAGATCCTTCAATAATATCTGAATCTGACACTAATACTTTATGTATAGCTGGCTGTTTATTGCAATTTAATTACTTCGAACGTAGCCTAACTGCAGGGATAAATGCGTAACTATAGTAACGGGGTTGTGGTAAAGCCCTATTCAGCGATAGTTTGAATCAGGGATTACCGTTCGACTACTTATTCCTGGTCCAGAGCATAACATAGTCATCGACGTTAATGCTAGTTGGAAAGAGCCGACGATCTAACGTTTTTTTTTTGGTTTGTTTCACTAGCACAAAGACGATAGAACAAGACAGTGGACGTTGTTTCATATTCTAAGACGAAGGTGCTATACTACGGCCCAGGGAACATAGCGAATATGAGAATTATTTTACTGTGTATGTTTGGCATGTAATAGAATGTAATTTTTCTCTAGTAATGCTCCCAAGTGACCAGAAATCATAAGTAAAACCCCCTGGCGTGCCCTAAATTCTCTCTTGCCACGTTTAGGCTCCTAAACGTCAACTACGCAAGTTTTAAAGTGTGATAGGCTTGATAGGCTGCTTTGTTATATTCAATCATCTGATTCTAGTGAAACTGGTTGCCCTCCTCAGACTACTCTTTCACGATGGTGGGCAGAAAAAAAATTCCTACAAAAAAGTCCTGGATTAAAAGGTACCAAGAAAAAAGCACGAAAGACACCAGGTAAATAATTCTACGACAACAATTTTCGGAAAAAAGATTCGGGGAAAAACGATCGAGAAAAAAAGCTTCGTGGCGTGAATCTGTCCTCTTGTTTTTTATTTTTTTATTTTTGCAGGAGGTACAGACAGATGTATGATAAAATCTAGGTTTGGGGTTTGTGTAACATCTCTGTAATGTGTGGTGCAGTGGCAACCCGAACCACTGCACTGTGATTGAGGTTGGCTCTAATGACCTAGCTGTCGACGCACCATTTATTTCCCTCCCCCCTCTTAAAATACAGAATTCGGAAAAACAAAAAAGGTTCTAGGGGGAAAAAGTCTGGGGAAGTCTGTTGTTTTGTCATACTGTTGTTATAGGTTAGGTTAGTTACTTAACTCGAAGCTCACCTAGCAGGATAGGGAGTTTCCACAGGAATCACTTTCGTATCGTTGTTTTGTTGACAAAAAAGAAATTGTTTTATCGTGTTTGTTGCTTTTTTCGTGTTACTGTTGTCATTCTAGATTAGGTCAGTTCCCTTAGCTCCAGTCTCACAGTCAGTGCAAGGAGTTTCATCGGGGAACTACTTTCAGAAGGCTTTTTTCCCCAGGCTTTTTTCCCAATAGCTGTTTTTCCTCGAGTCTTTTTTCCTTGGACATTTCTTCCACCGTACCTTTTTTTTCCCAGAACCTTTTTTTCGCCAGATCTTTTTTCCCCTGGACGTTTTTTCGCAGACCTTTTTCTGCTCGGATTGTTTTTCCTCGAAACTTTTTTCGTCGGACCTCTTTTCCCCCCGCACATTTTTGTTCCTAGAATTTTGTATGATATGCCTTATTAGATCGACGTAATAAAAACAAGCATCATTCCAACCTCCTTATCAAGAGGCAGATCTTAGAATACGTTCAGCTTATTGCAAAAAAATCCATGGCGATAAGCACGTATTTCCCGGCAACCATGTCTCACTCCCCCCCCCACCCCCCAATGCCTTTAACTCTCCCAGAACTTCAATTGCCGCACGTCGTGTCTCAAATTGGCTTCGTTATTGAGCGTCGTATTGAATAGATAGATTTCTGGTTCCAAGTTACGAGCTGAAATTCTCTGTCTCTTTTCTATCTTGCTGTGCTGGTTGCCTGGGTGTTTT
>JAHWFP010140671.1:0-48334 GCA_023313725.1 Lithobius niger | reverse complement strand
CCAACAAGGGGAAATAATATCCTGGACTTGATTTTCACCGACGACGAGCGTCTGATCTTTGATGTATCTGTCGGCGCTCATTTTGGTCGCAGTGACCCCAGCGTTGTCTACTTCTCGATAAATCTTTCACTCTCCGGGGCTGCAATGTCTTCAGACCTACCTCTTTCCAGATCTAAAGGTAAAATTGGTTTTGCAAAACCTAGGTATTTTCTTTCGACTGGTGATGGGGAAGGTCTTATTTTCCGAAACTGGTGATTGGGAAGGACTTATTTTCCGAACTGCCTGGGGCTGTTTCCTTTCTATTTTACAGAACTATATAGGCCATTCTAGTTACCAGTCTAGACCCTGCCCACAGGAGCGAAAGGGTCTACCCCACTACTTAAACAAACTTCGCAATAAAAAGTTAAAATGTTGGAGAAGCTTTATATTAAATCCTAATCAGGCAAGCCGTGCACATTATAATTTGGTGCGCAAAGAATATTCTGATTCCACTGAGTCGTTGTTTAGTGTTCGGGACTAAAGGGTTATTCGTGGGGGAAATCTGTCATCATTAATAAAAACATTATCGTCAGATTACTCCCACGCCACGTACTCTTCCTCCACTCAAAGTGGGCACTGTTTTCATCGTCAATGTGGGATCTCGGTTAAACTAAGAGATTGTATATCAGCCTTTCTCAGTAATCGGGTCCAGAGGGTTCACATTGGTAATATTTTCTCTTCGCTCAAACCTGTACCCTGTGGAGTACCTCAGGGCTCTGTCCTGGGCCCTCTACTATTTTTAATTTACCTTAACGACCTTAGGTTCGAAAACCCTGAGAGTTATGGTTTCAAATTTGCAGATGACTTGAAGGTGGGTACTGAACTAATCAAACCGAAGATGGTGATAAGGCAGAGAAGTTTAGCGAGGTCTTTGCCTCAAATTTTATTACTGACAATGACGACCCACACTTGTCAGCTTGTGGTGCCCCCTATGTGGCCGCATCTTGTTCTTCTCTCACTTTCCACCAATCAGCTGTAGCTGGCGCCATTAAGAAACTTAATCCAAGTAAATCTGTTGGCCCTGATCGTTTATCTGCTTTTGTCATTAAAAATCTTGTTTCAGAGGTCACCTACCCACTCCCAAGGCTTTTTGACCTGTCCTTTTGTGGGAGTAAGGTTCCGCGGGTTTGGAGTCAGGCAGACATCGTTCCCATTTTCAAGAAAGTTCTGTATCGGATCCTATTAAGTATAGGCCAATTGCATTAACATGTACTGCAAGCAAACTCATGGAATCCATTGTCCGTGACACACTCTTAAAATTTTTTAATGACCGTTCGATTATCCATGTTGACCAGTTTGGATTCATGCCAATGCGTTCTGCAACACATCAACTGTTGCTTGACCTTGACCATCGGTCTAGTGCCCTTGACTTGGGCGTTAAATCCGAGACAATATACTTTGGCTTCAAGAAAGCCTTCGAGTCTGTCGTCCACCGAAAGGTTCTACTAAAGGTCAGTCAATGTGGGATCTCGGTTAAACTAAGACATTGTATATCAGCCTTTCTCAGTAATCGGGTCAAGAGGGTTCACATTGGTAATATTTTCTCTTCGCTCAAACCTGTACCCTGTGGAGTACCTCAGGGCTCTGTCCTGGGCCCTCTACTATTTTTAATTTACCTTAACGACCTTAGGTTCGAAAACCCTGAGAGTTATGGTTTCAAATTTGCAGATGACTTGAAGGTGGGTACTGAACTAATGGCCTCAGCTCTATCTAACGATCTGGTTACCCAAATCCATTATGTTGACGGGTGGTCTAAGTGTTGGCAACTACCCCTTTCAGTTAATAAGTGCCACTCTTTACTGGTTGGTGCAGTGAGGGACAACAATTTTTATTCATTGGATAATATTCCTCTTCCATCACTCGATGTAGTAAAGGACCTTGGTATTTGGTTCACACGTGACCTCAAATCGTCTGTGCACTGCCATAAGATTTGCACGTCTGCCTACCGTAGATTGGCTATCGTTGACCGATGTTTCAAATCAAGTAATGTCAAAACTAGGGTTTACGCCTTCAAGGTTTTTGTTCGCCCTCTTTTAGAATATGCTACTCCTGTCTGGTCGCCTTATCTTTTGGGCGACATTGACTCTATTGAAGCTGTTCAGTGCCGCTTCACTAAGAGATTACCTGGCCTCCGTGATGTCCCATACATAGATCGCCTGAGACAACTTGGGTTTGAACTCCTCGAGCTGCGTAGGCTACACTTTGATCTTATCCTCGTCTATCAAATTTTACACCAGCACACTGACGTCCATTTACCATTTTTCGATCTTGCACTGAGTATTAACCGAACTCGTGGACATCAATGGAAATTGGATGTTCCCAGTGCCCTCCTTGTTGATTGTCACCATCTTGATAGTGTTCGTCGTCGTTTCCATCTTCCGCATGACATAGCGCGTCAATTGGGTGATAAGTCGGTCCTCCTGTCCGGTGTTTTTTCAATTTTTGCAGGAGGTACAGATGTATGACAAGATTTAGATTAGGGGTTTGAATAACATCACTGTAATGTGTGGTGCAGTGGCAACCCGGACCACTGCACTGTGACTGAGGTTGGTGCTAATGACCAAGTTGTCGACGCGCTATTGAGCCTCAATCCCCCCTGTTCCCAGTGCACATCTTGACTGTCGAAAGAATTTTTGTTCGGTGCGTGTGGTCAAAATGCGGAATGCCCTGAGTTGTGAGACTGTTAACGCGGTTACGGCCACTTCTTTCCGACGGCTGTTGGGTCGAGAATCCCTCAACGGTTTTCTTAAACGCCCCTTCCCTGTTTAAATACTCCCCCAACTTTCTAGGAATGGTGTTAGTGGCTCACCCCCTTCCGTCTTCCTTCTGCGCATTGCGTGGCAAAGCCTATTATTATTTATATATGGAAAATATTTTATGTATTGAACATAATTTTATATAGGGTAAAATAGTTATAAATATGACAAAATATTATACATACTCACGAAATATTCTATATATTCGTCATATATATTCTATATATATATTAGGCAACTTAATTTTGTCCCATACGGCGCCTCGTAGATCTATGGTGTACCATTGCAGGGAGACTGACTTTAGAATCTGTTCTAGTTTCTAACTCAGTCCCAATACAATAACAGATCAATACTGCCAGTGATTAGCACATATTTATAGCCCATATTGAGATCAGTGAACTGATGCCCTAAAATAGTCCACTGGAAAGCCTTTTGGTCAAGATACATACTTATAGAGATACATGGTTATATAAAGCGTCTACCATTGTAGGAACACCATTACAGGGCTCCTAATGCTTCAATTTGATACATTAGAGATCAGTGGTATGATGCCATATACTGGTACACTAGGCCAATATTTTTGTTTGACTTAGATAAGATTTTTATTTTGTTGCCACTCAATGGCAGCGAGAAATGGTAAGGGCCCCAGAAAGGTTCCACTAACAACCATACTCAAAATTTACATTTAGATAAATGTAAAAGAAGAGTCTGTCAAAGACAATGCTCTGGTCGCGATAAAAATCTGCGAAGGTCCACGTTCTTAAGTTTAGCCCTGAAAGCAGCGGCAGACGTGGCAGAGATGATGTCGGAGGTCAGGTGATTCCAAACTGGGACAACCCGAACCGAATACAAATATTGACTGCAATTAAGGCTAAAAGTGGATCTGAGTAATTTAAGGTGGTGACCACGGGTATGGGTTCTGTGTGATGGATCAAAGAAGGGCAAGGGAATATTGGTGTGATGATTTAAAATCTGATAAGTTAGAACAAGGTCAGCCTTAAGTCTACAAAGTTCCAGAGAGTCCATTCCCAGGAGCTTCAGAACCGGGCATAGTTTAAATGGCGCAGTCCAGGCAGAGCTTTGGTGTACCGCCTCTGCACTGACTCAACAACATCAATATCCTTAAGCAGCCACGGAGACCACGCCTGGCTGGCAAACTCGAGGAAGGGCCGGACATAAACGTAGTATGCCCAAACGAGGATGCTACGCCTACCTGAAGCGAAGCAACGACGGACAGTGGCCGATTGTCTGTTAGCCGCAGTGACAATCTTATGACAATGGATGGAAGGTTTCAAGTCTGCCCTGAACCAGACACCCAGGTCCTGTGCGAACTCAACAAAGTCTAGTTTGGAAGAATTTAGGGTATAAAAGGAATATAAGAATTTCTTGCCACAAGTGAAGTGGAAACATTTTTTTACAGAGGTGGAAAGTTGCCAATATTCATCCCAAGAGGAAACTTCGTCAATGCATGCTTGAAGGATTTGATGGTCATAATTTGAGAGAATTTGCGAGTGTACCTTCAAGTCATCAGCAAATTTGGATTGATCAACAAAATACCGACAAACGTCTAGGTCGTTAAGAAAAATCACAAACAAAATTGGCCCCAAGACCGAGCCCTGAGGGACACCACTGACAAGTCGGGACGGTGAAGATAACTTACCCGCCACAGTGACTTGCTGCGAACGATCAGAAATAAACGCGTGGATCCAGTTTATTATAAAATTTGGAAAACCAAGAGCTTTTAATTTAAAAAGAAGCTTGGAGTGTACCACAGATTCAAAGGCTTTACGAAAATCAAAATAAATCACGTCGGTGGAAATGCCGATATCGAGTGCCCGAGTCCAACAATCAAGTACAGTTAGAAGTTGGTGCGTGACAGATCTTCCTGGAAGGAAACCGAACTGATCGTTTAGAGTAATATCATTTTGTTTTAGGAAGTTTAACATTTCAGACTTAATGAAGGTTTCCATGATTTTACAAGGGGTACTGTTAAAGAAATAGGTCGATAATTTTGAGGATCAGATGGATCTATATTGATCTATATTGATCTATATTGATCTATATTTGAACGTATACACTATACAGCACCATGGTTTCTACCTGGTCCACAATCGAAACTAGGTACTGAAATTGCTATGAAGTACTCTCATCCTTCTTAGCAACTAAACAAAGTAAATCCGAAGCCGATCCTCTATACCAGCAGTGCCGCCATTAAAACCGGAAGACCGGAAGTTTGCCATGACATTGTGGTATGATAAACACCCTTTTCCGACCATTAAAATGAGGTCTTACACACATTTTACTACTAGCCAACCGGTAGCTCATTATGTTACGTTTGTCAGCAACATAACACCAAAACGTTTTTATACCATGTATGTGGAATTGAAATATTTGGTTTGTAGTACACTAGTTTATAATTTTATTATGGTAGTTATTAATAGTTTTTAATTGCCGATGTAAATATAAATTACCTATTATTTTTATAGCAGTTTCCCTCCCTTGGAGCTCCTTTTCCCCTAGAACAAAAGTCGTCTTCCCTGCCGTACTTGTAGCCCCTTGGAGCCCCTATAGGAGGCGAACACAGGCCTCCTGTATAAATGGTCCGCTCGGGATCCATCTCACCTTTCTTTTAGGACAGCTACGCATGTGGTTGTCATGAGCTCCTTCCTGTCATCCATCCAGCACTAAACCAAATCACCAAGCAATCAAGCCTACTTACCATTCTTCCCACCGGTGCATGATACTCTAAGGGGATAGTTGGTTGGGCTTTGGCCAGACCCCTCCTTTTACCATTGGTCTGTTTTGCTTGCCCTTGGACGCCTGCAGACCGGGGCCGGGACTCGACGCCCGCCCGTTAACTCCCCCACCCACCTTCTTCGCCGCACGGTTGTTTTCATCAGCTATAGGTACGTCGGTTGCCGAAGAGGACCATTGGTTGGTCCCTAGCCCTGCCACCTTTGAACCAGCTGACCGGTTCTGCTTATCAAGGGATGTCTTCCGATCAGGACTGGGAATCGGCACCTGGCACCTATGTGGACCGTATCTGCTGGCCACCCGCCTTCTTAAGAATACTGATGTTACAGCTATAATGCTACTGCTGCCGTTAGCTGTCAGTATGTCGGTCCCAGAAGAGGACCGTCAATGGGGTTTTAGCCCGATTCAACTTGATCTGAATTTTCGGTTGCACTTGTGCATGGACACCGAGTGTGGTCCCTGGCCTCCATGCCCTCCCGAGGCCTTTAAGTAGACCATAACTACGGCCCACCTGCCTTCTAGACAACGCTTCTGTTCACGTCTGTTGTGATTCCTGCTACGGATATACACCCGTGCATTCGGACGCCTGGGGCCAGAGACCGGGCTCTAATGCTCGGGCCTGGAGCCTGTAGAGGTCTATGATCCACTAAACCGCCTTGTTTCTTGGAGATGTTGTTGCTTTCTACCAGTCATTTCACAACTACGACGATTCCCCGTGCGCCATATGCCTGGGAATCGGCCAGACACTGTCACCCGGGCTTGGGCTAGGCCCTCATATGCTACATCCTGCTGCCAGCCTGTATTCTTGCACGTTCCACCACTCGACTTCATCTGAAGTAGCCTTTACTATATGGACGCCCAAGCATAGAAACATCTTTCTGCTTTCTTTTCACGTACCGAAGGGTTTGGCTTCAGCCCAGGGCCCATACCTGGGCCCGGAGCCTTATTCACGATCTCTTTTTGATTCAAGTCTGCTGTCTCTTCTTATCATCCTACAGTCTTTTGCTGCAACATACCGTCTGCTCTGTTGTCTATCAAAACTGATGCTCGCCCATGTCTCTGATGCCCGGGGCTCATTTCGGTGGACCACAGGGCACTGTTCACCTATCTTCTGGAATGCTTCTTCTATATGCATCATCTGGGACAACCATTATGCTCGAACCTAAGCACCAGCCCTTTCTTTTCTTTGCAGAAAACCAGGACTCGAGGTTCGGGCCTAGGATCTGGGCCAGGCCCGGTACCTTTTTTCTTTGTTACACCTTTCGGTTCCTTGTCCTTTGAGTCAGGGATCCCTCGACTGTTCCAGACTAACACCGTTCTCCTGTCACGATGATTCCCTTTCTGCAGCATGACATCTTGTCTTGCGCATCCCGGCCTACGCTATGAAACCTGCTGTTCAACCCGTCTTCGGTTCCCTGTCCTCTAGGACCATGGCTTCTTCCCTTGCAAGCCTCGGCTTGGGTTTGAGCTTCTAGCTTCATTAGCACGAAAACCCAGTCTGCACCACTAAGCCTCCTGTTCAAATAACGGTATAAATTCGCTAATGTATACACCTAAGCCCATGTGTCTGACACTTACATCTTCTGTTTCGCAGCTGCGAACCGAAATTTGGTACTCGAACCAATGCCCTAGGCTAGCCTAGTACCCTCTGTTCGCATCCAACTCCCGGCTCACTATTCTCCAGGTCGGGAATCCCTCGCACACTCAGCATTCACAATACCAACAATTCGACTTCCCTTTCAAAGATCTCCTTTCCTAAGAACAGGACTTCACCACGATCCTCTTGCTTCGTTACCATCATTTGTTTCACGTTTTGTTTCAAAATAGGACCAGACTCGTCGGCCTGTGTCCCAGGGACTCGTAAATTAATACCTTTTGTAATGTGATAATTGACATGAACGAGCATGATATAATTTAGAAGTCGGGAGAATTTGCCATTCATTAGCACTCACTAAATTAAATTACCTTTTTACGTTCATGTTTCACCTGAAGGAACCATTTTTAACGTAAAACGTCCCCAGTTTTCTACTTAAAATAATAGCAGCAATAATTATGTTAAAGCTTATGTTATGTGTTATTTGAACGGTTGGGGATAAGGTTTTCCGGCACACTAGCAACATGATAGATTTTGATTTTTTCTTTTAAATCCTGCATTCGCTCATAATTGTTAGTTGAGGATAATGTAGTTATTCATAATTGTTTCTCGTTAAAATTGGGGCAATTTTCTTATAAGTGTGGTTGCTGTACAACGCATTGTAGTTTACACCTAAGAGATAAGCACCCAAGAAGCTTCTGTAGCAGGTATTAGATGCGTTCCCATTTGTAACTTGTGATATATCGGTGTTTTTGCTACGGCTTTATACATTTGTTGACTTTTGTATCCGAGGACCACTAAGTATCTTCATGTATATTTCTACATACACTGTGGTAACTGTTAACCCTTAGATATGTGGAAACAGCAGCAGACGTGAGGTATGACGAGGATGACTATCTATTTATCAACTACTAGAGGCATCTATTGCCAACATATGGAACTATCTCTGGCTAATTGACTGGCCAGCAGCCCTTGGATAGATCAGATCAGCCTTGGCAGCCAGCAAAACATCTCTTCTATCCTCTCACCTCCAGTG
The DNA here is from genome assembly GCA_023313725.1 of Lithobius niger. NCBI lineage: Eukaryota > Metazoa > Arthropoda > Chilopoda > Lithobiomorpha > Lithobiidae > Lithobius > Lithobius niger. The sequence continues at coordinate 40,155 of JAHWFP010140671.1, read as the reverse complement.
CCAGCCTTCCTAATCCTACTACAAGAGCTGCTAAACCAATTCAGTGGAAGACTCACGCATTCATCACAAAAAAACACACTTCGAGACACACTCTTCAGTTATTTGAAGAAATTTGCTATTATTCGACAAGACCAGTTTGGGTTTCTTCCCGGTAGGTCCACTACACATCAGCTGCTGACAGTGCTTGATCGTTGGACCAGTGCACTGGATGCAGAGGCACCATGTGACAATATTTATTTTGATTTCAAGAAGGCCTTTGAGTCCGTTATTCACCGCAAGCTTCTATTAGAGCTAAGTGGGTGTGGTATCACCGGGCCACTGTGGGCCTGGCTTGCTGCCTTCGTAAATAACTGGCACCAAAAGGTAATTGTAGAAAATTCACTTTCTACTGAAGCACGGGTCCCTTGTGGGGTTCCTCAGGGGTCAGTGCCTGGACCTGTTCTATTTGTGATCTATATAAATGACTTCTATTTTGATAATTCGTGTAGTTTTGGTTTCAAGTTTGCTGATGTTGTAAAGATTGGTGTAGAAAACATTTCTCCTTCACAGTCCATTGAACTGGAAGTGGAAATTGCAGATGCCGTCAGTTGGTCGTCGTGTTGGCAGTTGCCACTATCCATCCAAAAGACTGTCAGACCTTCCATGTGGGCACACAAAATCTAAATTTAAACTATTTCTTGGCTTCTGAAGCCCTACCTTCTGTTTCCAAGAATAGAGACCTAGGCGTGTGGTTCTCACAGGACTTAAAATCATCCTTGCATTGCCGTTAGGTTAGTGCGTTGGCATTCCTCCGTCTGGCAGTTGTTAACAGGTGTTTTACGTCGGGAAATTCTGCGACCAGATGTTGGGCCTTCCGTGTTTTCGTGCTCCCCTTATTGGAGTATGCGACTCCAGTTTGGTCTCCTTATTTGGCTGGGGACATTGATCATATTGATTCGGTCCAGCATAAATTTACTCGGATTTTGCCGGGTCTCCATGGGGTAAACCATATTGTGCGCCTTTCCAAAGTGGGTTTAGAATTGCTCGAGTTGAGCAGACTTCGTCTTGATTTAATTTTGACGTACAAAATACTACATGGGTTAATCGACGTTGATTTACCATTTGGCACCACACGTTTATTGTTTTCGGGGCCATGCTTGGAGACTAGCAGTTCAGGGATCACGTCTTGATTGTCGAAAATATTTCTTTGATGTGTGAGTTGTCCCAGTTTGGAATGCCCTTAGTTCCGAGACGGTTTGCATGCCCACGGAAAGTGGCTGCTGTAGAATGCTACTCACAGAAAACTTGCAGGCGTTTCTCAAACGCCCACTTTAAGATCTACTTTTACCTCCCCCTCACCATCTTAGGTACGGTATCATTAGCTCACAACCCTTCTGGACACCTTCCACACATTGTGGAAATTTTATTTTTTTTATTCAAACTGTCCTGCCACGTTATATTGCAGGTTGGCTCCATGTTTTATTTAATTTTTATTTATTATTATTATTATATACATTTTTTAAAATTGTAAATAGGTCTTGTTTTACTTCCCACTTCAATTTTTAACTTTCACTTCACCAGTTTTATGCATTTCATTGTTTTTTTATTTTTATTATCGTTATGAAGATTGACAATTGGTATTAGCCAAGCTATAAACTACGAAGCATTATTTTATTATTTTTTAAAGAAACATTGGCAACGTTACCCGGCTTTTCCCTTCACTTGTCCCTCACGTTTGGCTATGCCATCGGGGACCATTGTGTCCCTGATAGGTCTAACCTTGGTGGTAAGGCATTCGTAACCCCAACTCAATACCATCAATCCTTCCTCTGCTGCAGCCGAGCCACCGTCCTTGTTTTAAACTTTTAACTGTTTAACTTATATAATTTAATTTGTTTCGTTTTAACATCGGATGGTAGTCAGTGACCACCCGGTCCTTGTTGCTCCGGTGCGTTTACAACAAACCTATATTATTAATATTATAAAAATCAACAAAAGGAATTATTCTTTGTTCATTGGACCATGCGGCTTGGCAACATCGAACCAATTGCTTCCGTAAAGCAAGTTTGATAATTAGACAGTAATAACATAAACACGTTTTTTAGCAAAATGATTTCAAAAGTGACCTTTAATTTATTACAGACACTGCTTTTTTCCATTATATGTACGGTCAGTTTTAAACCACTTACTACCAACCTACTCTCGACCAATTTTATTTGAACTGGTTATTTAAACTACTATTATGCAAATATATTTTATTGCTGCGTTGAGCTACTACCTCAAAACTTTTACTAATATTTGCAGGAAAGTACAGGAAGGCTGAATCAAGCTGTAGTAAAAAAAAAAAAAACATTTGATAAATCTTTATGTTGCCTCAAAATTGTTGAAAAATGCCTTCTATAGAAATCACAACATACATTTCAAGCACCAGATAAAACTTATGCTTCTGTGGTAACGGACCTCGCTGGAGTCACCCTGGCTGGTCTGCTTTATCACTTCAAAACTGCTTCCTACGTTCGAACCATTGCCATACTGCTGACTGCTGCATTACACATTGGGTTTATGCCGCTACTAATGTGATGGCGCGATATTGTAGAAAACAATATTCAGCAAGTTTCTCCAAATATTAATTCAGCAAGTTGCTCCACTGCCTACACATTTCGCCTATTTATTGTAGTTTATTTTTGTACAGTAAGCGACAACGAATTAGTCCATTTCGGCAATCACTTCTACAACGTTATTAAGGACTGACAGCTTGGTTGCAGCATTCTTGTAAAAATGTTAGAAAAACTAAACAGCCTGTAAGAAGGTCTCCAAAAACCTTAGTTCTTATATATACAAACACCATCGCAGTGGCTAGGGAATACTGTGCGGTAATCCAAAAGAGAAAACAGTGATATCTTGTGGTCAGGAATCGAAACGATGACGCATGATTCTTTTCTCGTTTAGTTATTCGCACACTACTCTTCACTGCAGTCCCTCGATTATACAATTGTTGTTTGTTCGATTATCTGCTTACTGCAGTTACATTGCTATTCTTAGCTAGTTTTTTATACCTAAAAGACTCCTAGGAGAGCTCGGAAAATAATTTAGAAATATTAAGCGTATAATTTTCGCATTACATTTTAGTTTATTATTTTATCACAAATAAAACCCACTTTGGAGAAAGAATCCCGCCAAGTGTCGGCCAATACCAGTAGTGAAATCAAATTAAAAATGGCTGTATAGCAAGCTACCAAGCTTAACCGAATTAGTGACCGAAAAGGGTTCTTCTTAAAAAGTAATGATATCACCCTGACCAATAAACATACGCCAAAATAATCCTACCTGCCATTAGAGCAAAAAGTAAATGAAAATTTGACCATTGCTTCTTTTGGTAGCACTGACCAAGTTTTTTCATTTAACGTCTGAAGTAATAGCCGGTGGGATTAGCTTGGAAGTTTATCATTAGTCAGAGGGATACCACTACTTTTTAAAGGAAATACTTTTCGGTCAGAACTTTAATTAGGCTAGGTGCAACGCATAGAAAACTAGGTTGCAGCCTTTTTTTATTCTATTATCTCAACTTGTATTGGCTGAAAATTAGCATTTTTTTAACCGTCTATGTTTTCTTTCTGATAGCACTTCCATTGTATTTATTTGTAGGTTTTGCATACCTAAAGTTAGCTACGTATTTATATGAATTTCCTATGACCGCAGTAAAGCGGTTTTTTCTGTGTTTTTTTTACTGAACTTGTGCTCAGTTGTCTGAGTTGTTTCGTTTTTTCCGCGTTTTCCATAACCATGCTACAGATTAATTAAAAATAGCTTTCAAATGTTTATACTACGTCCCCTATTGGTTTCATGGAACTATAAAGTTTGCTACGCATTTTTAGCCGTTTTCTACGAATGCAGTAGTTTACAATAAAATTCTACCATAAAGAATAAATGGTTCATCAGTTGTATATGGACAGTATTCTTCCCGTGATAACGTATTAAGCTCTCTCGTTAATGAACGAACAGTATTATCTATGCCTGGAAGCAGACAGCGTCCTTATCGTAATGATTCGATGCATTACCATCATCGGAAGTAACTGTTCCTTTGTTTGGCTTTAACAATGTTAATAAGAATGAGGGACGATTTTTTGGATGGTTGGCGTGTTCCTAACTTTCATTAAAAAAAATGATTGCACTCTTTGCTATTACCGGCTCTCCTATAGTGAAACCATAAAAAACCACTATTCGCAGTCAAATGTGAACATAATGCCAAGTTTCAGCCAGCTCTGTCTTATAAATTATTTTATCTCGGTTGCAAAGGATATATAGGTTTACTTCCGTTGATAAAACCTGAAAATCAATTATGTATATATCTATTTTCGTTTAGAAGCAGCATACAAATTTTATAGAGAAAGAGCTAATTGCGTTAGGGCATAAAAGTCGCCTGTTTCAACCAGTTCTAGGCTGATTGGACGCATATTTATTTACCTTACAACCGTCTTATACTTGAAAACCGTTAATCTTCAGATAATGTATAGCAGCAACTTGTTGCCAATGTAACAATTATAGATTCATTTAATAATGGCCTATTAACAATAATGTCTGACAATGTGAACTTGGTGGACGGGTCATTACCATTGTCCTTGATTTATAGCGGGGATTTAAGTTTAGTAGAACATCGACAGCTAGGTCATTAGTGCTAAGCTCACACATAGGCACCAGTCACCCAGTTTGCCTCTGTGCCACACATTACTGAGATGTTAACCAAACTCCAAATCTAGATTTATAAGCTATTCTTAGTCGGAGTGTTGTTTCGTTTATTGTTTAAGGTATCCAGTGAGTAGGCAATGAAAAAAGAAAAAAAATAGTCATATATTAATAGCTCTATTATTTTCGTAGAAATTGATATCATATCCAAAACCAAAACTGGTAAAAGTGGCCGCCAAGTTCCGAATGGTTCGGGCCTTCAAAGGAGTGATATCAACACACCAAAACATTCACCAAGTTAATCACACCGACAAATAGTTCGAAAGTTAAATGAAAACTAGAACATTACTACTTTCGGTAGCAATGTTCAAATTTTTATTTAACGTCCGAAGTATTATTCGATGCGATTAAGTTGGCGAATGTTTTGGTGTGTTGATATCACTCCTTTGAAGGGGCCGAACCATTCGCAACTTAGCGGCCCCTTTTACCAGTTTTGGTTTTTTATATGATATCACCCATTTTTTTAAAACTGTATTTACTCAACTCCACTGCCATGTAGATTTATAATAAAGTGCCACGTAAACAAGAAATTGGTTTTCAACACTTTGCCTATAGGCCGAACCATTCTCAACTTAGACACCTCTTTATAAGTTTTTGGTTTGGTTTTAATTTTGTAGTAATTTTTTTTAGTTAGTATTGGTGTGTTGATATCACTCCTTTGAAGGGCCGAACCACTCTCAACTTGGTAGCCTTTTTACCAGTTTTTGGCTTTGTTTATTTTGCTTTGTTTTTACAGTTGGTTTCTTTTTCGTGAATTGGACTGAATACAATTTCTTTGGCAACGCTATTTAGATTTATCGTGATACACTAGTGTGTGTGTCTAGGCACGCACGTCAGTATACACGTTGTCATTGTTCGAACTGTGGCCGTCCAATGAGAGACGATACCGACAATACTAACAATGGTTATTACAATATTTTCGTACTTACGCGCCGTCCCACGCCATCCCTGTTACGCCCCTAGGCTTCAAACCATAAAAGGTACGCATTTCGTATTGTACTGCTCCCATTCATCCAATTTCATAGCTGGAAGCCTTCCCAAAATCTCGGTATCGATGAATAATCACCCTATGGAATTTAATATGGGGTTGGGCAGACTAGCTAGCTAGGTAGTAACACATTTTCAACGTTATTTAGGGTCAGATTTTGCATTGAGAGCAGCTTTGCTGGCATTCCTACACGAGTTAATTTTTTGTCAGGTGGGTCATTGCTCTCGATTTCAACACAATTTAAGCTTTTGTACCACATTATTATTTTCCCCGTAGTACCTGAAATGTGCCCAACTATGCTTCAAGATATAAGACACTGACACTATGGCGTCGCGCTACAATGGTTTACAACCTCGACAATTTAACTGATGTGATGTTTGTTGTGATGTTTGTTGCCTGACATGGCGCGACACACTAGCGTGTGTCTAGATCAACAAAGCAAACTAAACCATGGCATATCAACACTGACAACAATACCCTACTCCTCTGTCCTTGAAGTGCGATCTTATTAGAAGCTTTCATTGTAGCATGGACAAACTACTTGTCACCTATTGTGCATAACATGTGCGCTTCTTAACAGATTTTGTTCAGTGTTTTTTAGGGGTTGAATTGTTTAATGATTCCCAACATCTTTCCAATTTACACTACAGATGCAAAGTACTGAGGCAAAAACGGAACTTAGGTAATTTCCAGTATCACGATTCGAAGTGTCTGGTCCGCTTTCTTAAAGAAATTTTTAATCACATTTACCTTATGTTTTATGTCCTGCATTTTTTTGAGAACCAAACTTTTTTGCCTACCTGCATATGCATTAAATCTTGCGATTATTTACAGTCACAATTACACTTATTTTTATGTCAACACAGCAACAATGAAAAAGGAGTGAAGAACATCTTCAAAAATTTTTTGGATTTAGTTAATTTCCTCAATTTGATTACATTTTTGTACTAAGGACCAAATACACCAATAAAATACTTCGGAACATAATTTTATGCCTAACAGTAATATTTTATTTTTTATGGAAGGCGATGGCGACAAGGCAGTAGAAGACGGAGACGTAGCCGCTTCTGGAACTGAAATGGCAGAACCGGAGACTTTAGGTAAGGAATATTAAATAGTAATGAGTTATTTTTTCTTTATGAATTAAACGTTCTACATATTGTTTACAAAAATAGAGTATGTTTTTCTTTGGCACCTAGACTTCTGAAGATTCGTGCTTCTGATGAGATGCTGTACATTCTTATCTGCACTTATACTATTTAGGCTATGCTTAGAGCTGTGCATTTATATTACCTAAGCCATTTTTTGATACACTGCAGTATATTATCCCATTTGTACTCTCCTAAGCCAAGGAAGAAAAAGCCACAAAGATTCGTGTCGTCAGTATACTGTACTGATTTAGTCGTAAAAGAAATGATGTGCATGTTTTTAGGTGTCATTTTTTATGTCACTCTTTAAACAAAAACTTGAAGCAGAGGTTAGTAATTACCGACTTCTGCCATTGAATGATACGCCCATGTTTAGATCCGTATTAGCTTTCAGTTCCTTACCACAGATTTCTCCAAAATCATGGGATCATTATAACAGGAAGTGTGGAATGCCCCTACCAACTTCCAGATTTGATGACCACGTGCATTAGTCCGCAGCTGCGTTATATATATGACTGCTCAACGCTCGGTTTCACGTAGCATGAGAGCTGCATCGTCCAAGAGCTTCAAAACTGTTACAAGGCGCGTAAAGCACCCATATTATATCACTGATTAGTGTTTGTGGGATGCACAAGAACTTGGAAATCTTTTCATTGTTAGATTTCCTGGTGTTACAGCACTAAACATACATTATTTTACGGTAACGGTGACTATCCTTGAAGTCTTCGGAGGATTTATTGCTACATCAAACGACCATTTAATACATTTTATAATGAGATTAGAAAAAGTCATGTCGAAATATACAGTACAATACGGACGTACCTTTGTTCTTCTTCTAGTTAAAATTGTTTTGACGTCGAGTGGAGAAAGAGGTACGTGGGAAAAGGACATTGTTGTTAAATTTAAAAATTTGCTAAATTTAACTTGCTGTATCGCATTTCACGAGTACTTTTCACAGTTCAGTCCACAAGCTGTAGCAGTTATTTTTTGGCGTGTTTGCAGCGTGACTGGTGGTAGAATCGGAGGCTAAGTGGAGAATGCGTCGAATTTCTGTTGCCAAGCTATATAATGAGCAAGGAAGCCCTGATTATCAGAACTCCTAGTTAAAGACCAAAATGCACTAAGGTTCGAAATGTTTGTAGTTCGTTTATGAAAGCAGAGTCACTTGCTACTTTAACTTTTTGATTCTCTTACAATAGTTTATTTTCACTCATCGGTGGAAATGAAATGTTGAAAGTCGTGCTTGTATTTTGTATGTTTGGAATGAAAAATCCACATAGTCTTAACGAAGTGTATTGACTTTTTACATTGAATCCAAAATAGGATTGTGGAGCTGCAGGCACGCCTTCCACTTCATTAACGAAGGTCATACCAATATACTGTCGACATCTAGTTTTTAGAGCTTATCAAACAAGAAAAAATCCTGCATTGTCATCAACTGCCATATTACCTTAAATACCTTCAAGAGGTTACTTGACATGGTAAACTTGACTGCTTTTCTTTAAATATCTGAGCATTGCATTTACACATAAAAATCCTGGGTCTTTTATCATGAGGCTGGCTTTCAGTGTTCCTCTTACCCTTTCCAGACCTGTTCTCTCCACAACAAATTTTATTATTATTTATTATTATTAAAATACATCTTAAAAATTATAACAATGCTCTATGCGTCTTCTCCATTATTTCAAGACCACTCGAAGCCACAGCTGTTTGAGAACACTAATGTTTTATGGAATGCCTACTTCGACATCCAGCACGAACCACCATAAGCTATGAAATTGACCCATCAGGCTGCAACATTTGAGAAAATCCCCTCAAAAACCTCATGTCGACATTGCAAGATTTGAACAAGCACATCAGAAAAATCCATAAGTGACATTAAAATACATGATAGTTTTCTTACTCAACACCTGGAAATCGTAGTATTCACACGAGTATCCAGAGATTTTATCTCAAAAGATTTATAGGACGTAGAATTCATTGTGAATTCATTGTGTATTCATTGTAAATACTAGTAAATTGTATGTACATTGTATGTACATTGTACATTGTACATTGTACATTCTACATTGTACATTGTACATTGTAGTACATTGTATGTACAAATACATCTCATGGATAATTCATCACACATTTGATAATATATCGTATGGACAGTTCATGTCATCACAATTTTTAAATATTACTGAAAGCACGGAAGCAAGAAAAAGAAAAGAAGGGCACTCCAACATTGGAGCCAACATCATTGGTTACCTGCGACAAGAGTTTTTAATAAATGGAGCTTAATTTAGGCCAACATGCAATCCACAGCTGAAACGCTACAAGAAACAGACTAGTATACAACATAGAGGAGGTGAACGGGATGACAACACAGCTGGAGATGTGGTTAAACACGCAGAGAAAACCAACACAAAAGATGCAGCTAAAGAACCACGGAAAATAGATATCAGTAAAATAAGGCTTTGGCTGGAATTTGTTTAATTAATGTAAAAGATATTAACTAACAGAAAATACTGACAAATTCAAGCTAAAGTAGGCTATACTCTTTATCAGCGCCTTTCAGTTCTATCTCTTTCCGATAACCATCAGAAGATATCTTTTATTATCACCTAGAATTTCTGGTAGCGTTCAACGGTTTTGTAACGCCTGACATTCCACCATGATGTGCTCCAATGTAAGTGTAATAGAGCAAAAGATGCACACTGGCGCATCCCCACCATGGGGCAAGTGCCAGTGCGACCAGGAGGTATGACCAACCCACAGACGTGCCTTGACCACCTCGTTCCCACAACTAGACCTTTATTACGAATGCCAGACTTCAACACCATCCATTTCTGCATGCAACTTGTTTTCAATAATCTAATTCCACTCCTCCTGCCATAGACTACGAAGGTTAGCATGAAAGACGAAGTAAGCTTCATCTGATGTCTGCAGGACAGCTTGAGCAGCTAAGTTGCCATCCTCATTGTCTTGTATTCCAAAGTGGTCTGTAATCCATCTTAGGGTTACTTTTTTGCCTCGTTCTAATAATGGCACTAAAATATGCTGCTGGATTTATTGCTCCATGGAAATGCGTTTGTCAGATATATGTACACTCTTCTGCATTCCACTCTTGGAATCTGTGAACATAACAAACCCTTCGTGCGAAGATCTATCAACAAAGATAAGTGGCACGATCACGTGCAAGTAGTTTCGCCATCCACACAGAAAATGTTAATGGTAGCATGAAACTGCACGCCTGTGAGCCAGAAACATAAGCACAACCAACTGCTGAAGCAATCTTGACTCATCAGTTAAGATATAATGATATCCTCTTAAGCTGTCCAAATGCATGGTACTTCTGTTAGTGTCTTTCTGCAGAAGCATCATCCTTCAGAATTGCCAAAATCATATAATTTCATAAAAATTCCACCCTGTAGAGTGGTTATGAACCCATTCTTCGTCATCCAAGGGAAAACAAAACCTGAGAACTAGCAGATGATATTTATTTCCTGTTTGCCTGGGTGGCCCGCCTAGGATCAGGACTTGGCAAAGGCTACCAGGATTTCTGGGCTTATCATGCAGGTTGAATGACTGCCATAGAGTGGGTTGCCCACGATAGAATGACAAGGACTTCTCCCTTGTTTCTGCATGTTGGCTCGACAATGGACTAGTACGATCTGCACCCGCCATAAGGCTGTTTCTTATGATGAATGGCATCTAAAATCTTCAGTGAGGTGAGACTAGCTGAGCTGTCCACAATAAAACCATAGTCCGTCATAGATCGAATGAGTTCATGGTACAAACATGTCAACATAGTCCTTTCGTCACCTAAGTTATTACCAGTTAAGGCTCACAAGGCAGTTAATGAACGGTTGCATTTGTAATGCAAATGCTTTAAATACAGAAGCCAGGTTAGCCTTTCATCAAAGAGTAGACCAGCAGTTGGGTCTCTTCTGCAACTGAAAGTTCAGCATTTGAACTTTGTGTACTGTATTTATACGAATTTAAAGTGCTCCTGTCTGCATTTCTTTGCGTTTGTAGTGCAACTAAATGCATTTGTATAATTTATATTCATTTCTACTGCGTTTGTTCGCATTTGTAGTGCAATTGTCCTGAGTTGTGTTCATTTGAGGACTGTCCTGGTAGGTAGCCTATTAACGTGGTGTACCCCAAGCAGAGTAACGACTATATACACAGTTTAATTCAAGCACAGGAATGGACATGTCTATTAGGCATCCCAGCCTTTTATAATAAGTGTCATGTGACACATATATGACCAAGTGTCACATCTATGGTGATGAGTATAGTTCAGTATTACAGTTCAGTATCTATAGCACTCCTCTTAGTATGTTAAACTAGGTAGGGTTAACAAAAGGGAAACAAGGATTGCTAAATACTGTGGTGCCAAAAGTTATGACACCACACTACCAACAGAGAAATAAAAAAACTGAAAAAAAATCCTAACTTTCTGAAACAAAAAGAAACAATTAGGTGTATTTTTTCTATTGAACATGTATTTCTATTGTAAGTCACTGCCTAACCTTAAGAAGAAATTTTTTATTTAAACAAGCAAGTAAGCTATCAAGGCGCTTTCACAGAATACTAGCTTGACGTTTTTGAAAGCTAAAAAAAATTAAATTTAACATTTGTACAACTCAAGAGAAAATATTTTTGAAGAATAGGCTGAAAATTGTTGGCTATCTTAAACTTCCACAGTTTACAATTTACTTGGTTTTTTTTTAAGATATTTAACAGTGCCAATGCTCAACAATTTCATAATGCTGGGATTTTGAATTTTGAAGATTTGTTTCCAACTTCTGGTCAAGAACTTTGGAGAATTTCGCAGCAACTTCAGATATTGTAGCAGCATGTAGCTAAAAGTTTTGCTGAACATCTTACATCATTTACTTGCGTGGCTTTACCTTGGCTCCATACACACACAAGTCGATGTTTTGCCATGAAAATAAAAAAACATATAAGATTAAAACCAAGGAATCTGTTTCCCTTATGAATAACAATTTACATCACATTTTGGTCTCACGATAACAATTAAAATTTACCTTGTCAATTCAGGGCACAAATAACGAAAAACGCAACATTTTTCGTTATTTAAACCAGGACAGCACAATTTTAAAATAACCCTCTAATAGGTTAACGATTAAAAATTAACTGCACAACGAAGTTACGATTGCATTAGTTGCGTTTTTAAGTTATAGGTTCAAACGGTTAGGTGTTTTTTTTTTTATTCGTTTGTGACGTCCTAAGTTCGGAGAACGTCGTTTAGTTTCGGTTTCAGAAGCAACCTCTTGAACTAGCAAAATTACTTTCCGTTTGGATTTATTTTTGTTACTGGTTTTGGAGTTTGCTGAATAGTGTCGGACTCTACGACGCTTCTAGTTTCTACATTTTGTCCACAGAGGGACGCGCTGTCGGAAGGAAACAAAGCTTTTTCAACAACACATTCATCGGTAACACCACCCTTTGGATTCTCGGCAATTGGTTGAAGTGAATGACTATCACGATAATGACGTCTGTCTGCTTTTGGTTGGCTGGTGCTAGGCTCAGTGCACCTGCACTCAGGTTATATTGATTTTTACTTTGCTGGAGGCGTAAACAAACTGGAACGAAGGGGACCAATAGATTTCCCCGTTCGGTAATTGGTCGTGACAACTACGTGGCTAGGCTTGACGGTGGAAGAACGCCTATTTTCGGACTGATTAGCGGGATTATTATTCATAGCTGAATTCTCTGTTTTTGTGCTGCTTTTGGGTAGTTATCGGAACTTAGCTTAGACAATGGCTCGACAGGAATTACCGCATCTTGGATGTTAGTGCTTTCAACCTCTCTCAATCGTAAGTGACTTCCTGCCTTATGCACGACTACGTTAGTTTGTGTTAGGACATTATAGATTTCATGTTGTAATATAGCATTTATTATTCCGGGTAGCCATAACTTGTCAGACGTGCGGCTGAAGTTACGGTACCACACCGGCGTGTTTAATGTAAACTTAACCAACGGTTTGTTTTGTAAAGTTGCAATTTGCCTTTGTTGACACTCTTTCACTTTCGCTATTGGATCCGGAAGCAATATATCAAGTTGTGATTTAAACTCACGGTTAAAATAAAGTTTTGCTGCTGTTGCTTGAGTGTTACTACTTAGCGTAATTCTACTGGATTCTATAAATGCTTTAATACTGTCTTGTATTCCGAGACCATCTCATCTCGCAGCCCTATAGAATTTCTTAAACTTCTTGACAAAAATTCTGCTAGGCCATTTACCCAGCGCGAATAACTAGGCCACGTTAGGCGGCGAATACCCTTGGATTTTAGCTAATCTTGAAACACACGCGAGCACCATTGAGTGTCGTTTTCTGTAACAAGTACGTCAATTAATCTGTATTTGGCAATGTGGGTATTCATGATATTTATTACTTTTTCGGATATGATGGTTATCATTTTGTGGACAACTGGGATTTTAACCAACCATGTGTCAACCATGATCAAAAACATGTAACTATCCACGGGGCCACAAAAATCAGTGTTAAAACGGCATTTGCCTTGAGTGGGTGCTCCCAGGTGTGTTTAGAACCTGGCGATTGGTTTTCTTTAAACTCTTGGCAATTGGCACAAGATTTTACCTTACGCTCAATAGCAGCATCCATAGAAAGCCACCAGATCTTCGCTCGTGCGAGGCCTTTTAACTTAACAATTCCTAAATGGGAACTATGTAAGTCTATAAGCATTTGTCTATAAGCAAGGCTGCGGGAATTATGACTCGGAATCCCCAAAATAATGTATCTGACACTACAATTATTTCAGTATGCCTAGTAAAGTATGGAAGTAAATCCTGGTCGTCACAATGACTGGGCCAGCCATGGTAAACGTATCTAAATACTTTGCATACGATAGGATCCCTACGACTTTCATCAACTAACGTTTCATTTGAAACTGGTAAGTTACAAATGGTTTCTAGTGCTAATACATTGTACTGCTCCTCAGCCTGTTCAAATTCATAAACATTGGGGAGGGGGAGACGTGACAACGTATCAGCTGTTACATTTTCCTTTCCAGTAATGTGCGGAAAATCACAGGAATACCCTTTAGAAGGAATGCCCAACGGAATCCTCGCTGCTGCCATTTGAGGAATACCTTTTTTGGGACCAAAAATCCAAAGAAAAGCCTTCTGGTCGGATTGAAGATGGACTTTTGTCCATAAACGTATTCGTAAAATCTCCTCAACCTCCCCCCCCCCCAAGCTACACTTAAAGCTTCACGGTCTAAATGGCTATAGCTTTGTTCTGCCTTTGTTAATTTTCTGGAGGCAAAAGCTATTGGTCTGCTCTCACCATTAGAGATTATATGCATCGGGCAACAACCTACCTCATAAGGACTTGCGTCGCAAACCAGCTTGAGCTTCTTTTTAGGGTCATATTGCGCTAGTATCTTAGACTTAACAAAAAGTTCTTTTGCTGTGTTTAGTGTCTTGTCACAATCCTTACCCCAGATCCATTGAACTTTGGGGCTTAACAGCCTGGTCACTGTGGCATGAATGTGTGCCAAGTTAGGAAGATACTTTGAATAGTGGTTTACGAATCCTAAGAAACTTTTAACTCCTGTGTGTTAGTGTGGTTAGGGGCGTTTGTAATGGCTTCTATAACCTCTGGCAGGTTGTGTAAACCTTCAGCATTGATCATGTGACCAAGATACTTGAGTTCAGGCCGTGATAACTTGCATTTGTCAATGCGAAGTTAGCCCCCACATCTTGGAGTGCAGTCAAAAGTTGGTCAAGTCAATGGGATTTCCCTTTGCCACTGACCAGAATGTCGTCATAAAACGGCATGCACTTATGAATTTTGTAGTGACTTGCGTCATAACGCGCTGATTTATTCCCGGAAGGCCTAAAGGGACTCTAAGCCATCTGAAAAGTCCTCGTGGGGTGTTAATCGTTAAAACAGCTTAAGACTCCTTATCCAACTCAATTTGCAGGAACGCATCCTTCAAATCTATCAAACTAATGGTATCACTGCCTGATAACTGACTAAATAACTCTGCGGCTGTGGGAACTGGGTAATGGTCCACTTCTAGCTGAGGATTAACGGTGGTTTTATAATCCCCTATGACACGTACGTCACCGTTCGGTTTATGAACTATGACCAAAGGTGGTACCCATTCGGGAGTTTCCGCAGCCTCCAGAATACCCAGGCCAACAAGGCAAACCAGGTCAACAAGGATTTCCTGGTTAACTCGTTCTTTTAATGCAAGGGGGACAGGGCAAACTCGGCGATAAACAGGTTTCGCATCAGCCTTTAACTGTATTTTGGCTTTGTAATTTTTGAAATTTCCAAAGCCAGGGCCAAAAAGGTCTGGAAACCCCTCTTCAATGTCCTTAGTGTTAACCACATATGGGTTTAACTTAACCTTTTTAACCTGTTTAACTTTAGTTTGGAGATCAAAAAAGGCATCGTTTCCTACTCGAAAGACAGAAATCCAATCTTTGCCAAATAAATTTGAATTATAGTGTTTGGAAACCATAGCATCTAAATGCTCGGTTTGACCGTTTACGGTTACTTCTAAGTTAACTAGAAACATGGCTAACTCCTCCCCTTCAGTGTACGAGTTTATAGAGTATGGGCTATTTAGTAATGGCACTTTAAATAAGTATTTGTTGCACCAGTCCATGGATATGCTGTTCCATCTGCACCATAATCTTGTTCCATTAGTAACTCAATTCCGTTCAGAGTGACTGAGATGTACCATTTAGATATTTTCATTTGGTTAATGACTACTCTATTGTTTAGAATTTGGTCTGAACCCTGTTTAGTCATGCTGTTCGCACCAATGGTGTTATTTTGCAAGCGATAGTCCTCTACGGACTAATTAACTAGTTGAATCATCAAATCGGTTTTAATGTCACTACCCCCAGTTTCAGAATCACTAAATTAATTTTTGGTAAGCAGATAACTTTTTTTGCGGTAGCTGTATTTGTTTTTAGCCTTACTTTTGGGAGTAAAACTCTGGGCTGATTTCGAGTTTACTTTAGGTGCATCAGCAGTAGGGCTTTTTCTACAGACTACCTTTAGGTGTCCTTTGGTGTGACACCGGCCACAGATGTAATCTTTGTATTTACATCTAGCCTTTACATGGCCATTGCATTCGCACCAAAAACAAGTCATATCCGAACCGGTTTTAGGTCGAAACTTAGGAGTTTTGTGTCTGTTAGTGATATAATTTACTGATTTGATGGTTGAACGAATTTCTGCTTGGTCTGCCTCTGCAGATTCCAGAACAGAGTAAAAGACACTGTTTCAGATACACTTAAAGTTTTCTTTTAAAGCACCATTTGTGTCCTCTCTGACAAAATTCCACCAATGAATCTATCTCTGATCATTTCATAATTAATGTTCTTAATTTTGTCAAAGTCACAATTCTTAGAAGCTTAAGAGCTGAAAGATATTGACTTAACGATTCCTCATACTTTTGAGCTCTTCTGAAAATTTCATTCTTTCTGACACTACTCAAGGAAGCGGCTCCAAATTGTTTAGAATAGTCTTAATTAATTCATCATACGAAAAATCGGTTGGAACCTTAGAGTAAGTAATGTTTAGAATTTTATCAAACATCAACCTTCCCACTGATGCCATTAAAATATCCAATTTATCTGTATCAGCAACTTTCTTTGCTCTAAAGAAATAATCTATACGTGCTTGAGTATTTATCCCACGTATCACATTCACTGTCAAACTCAACAAACAGGCTAGACGGTTTTGCCATATCGTCTCAGTCTGTAACGTTGGCACTAGGCTAAGACCTAAGTTAATAATTAAACAATTTTTCTTAACTGCAACGTCAACTACTCGTTTGCTAAAGTAACGTCTGTAATGACGGCCAGTACAGGTGGTGCACAACTTCACCTGCAACTGACATACTTACGTCAACCAGTAATAAGCTGTAACAAATTACTAACAATTTAGTAAAATTAAATTACTAAAGCTACTCGAGAATATAATTGAATTACTTAACATCTAAGTCTAATTCCAAATTCATAGCCTACCTAATTTTACAATTTGATGCCCAAAAAGTTTCATAATTAGGATTAACACCGTTATTTAATTTACTTCTCTAGCAAAAAAAAAAAACACTGGCTTAAGAAGCCTGCAAGCCGAACAAGTTTCACTAAACTTAACTAGGTAATTAACATGATAATTTATTTCACAGCCAGCCAGTGTAGAGAAATCGCACATCGCTATGCTAAGGGCCAATTTATTTGCGCTTATTCTGTCTATCCTTATTATAGTACAATAGGTGAAAACAGCCGACGCGTTGCATCTGGAGTCAAACCTTCTACAAATTGTGCATTAGCAAAGCAATTGCTCTCACTGTTCTAGCAAATAAGGAACGAATTGTTTAACTACAATTAAATTCGATCCACACAAAGTTCCAGTTTTTAGCTTTAAGATTTAAATTAATTCCCATACCGGGCACTAAACTATTTTGCCAAAATAGTGAAATTGCCAGCTCACCAAATTGGAGCACTGAAGATGGTTGGTAGAGGGAATAATTACTCAAACTCAATTAATTTGTGGTTGTAATTTGTGGTTACATTAAATCCTAAAAATACTCCACTGGGGTGGCTCGTTGCCATTCTGGACTGTCCTGGTAGGTAGCCTATTAATGTGGTGTTCTCCAGCAGAGTAACGACTATATAAATAGCTTAATGCAAGCACAGGAATGGACATGTTTATTAGGCATCCCAGCCTCTTATAATAAATGTCATGTGACACATCTATGACCACGTATCACATATAGGTGATGAGTACATACAGTTCAGTATTACAATAGTATGTATGGCACTTCTATTAGTATGTTAAACTAGGTAGGGTCAACAAAAGGGAAACAAGGATTGCTAAATACTGTGGTGCCACAAGTGACGACACCAAAATTTGTACTGATGCATTTGTACAGATGCCATTATAAAGATGCTAATGCTCGCAACTCTTCTGCGTTTGTACGTATTTCTGGTGCATTTCTACACATATGTAATGCATCGGTTTCGGGTGGAGATATTGGCCGTTAAACGCACGGTCGCTTTGGTAGGGTTTACTACTTTTCGCGTTACGGAACTTGAATTTGCACTATTCCATACATGGAGGAAGCAGGTTAGGCAGTGGTTGACCTACCCGTGCCAGCAAGGTGCACTGTATTCGAGTGAAGCAGGCCAACCGCATTTGCGTTGGGTAGATGGTCTAAGATAGGTGATTGGTGTACAAACATGCATGAAAACCCTACAGTTCGTGTTGCCAGGGACATGTCAAAAGGATCGAAGCTTGTGTACCCAAATTCGGTGAGAGGAATGGTATACTGAATTGGAGAGGAATAGCATCCTGATGGCAGCGAGGATATTTCAAACATGAAGATGCAATGAGGTTGTTTCACTTTATGAAGGAAAGAACGCTGTTCTGTAGGCCAGCACCCCTATGTAATCCTGATCACTGAACGTGATTTTCATTATGGGTGAAATGAATGCTGTGTTGCTTAAGTGCAGTCATGGTTCCCCAAGTGCTAATGAAGTGACTTGCCAGGTCCTTTGTGTCGCCACCAGCAATCAGCAATTAACTCTCCTTACTGAACATTTGGGTAAATGAACAGGTGCTGGACTCTCTGATAGCTTTAGTGCTTATGGGATAAAATACAGTTGGGAAGCTACTACCTCACAGTCCTGCACAAGCGAGTTGTGTGAATGGGTAGTGAAGCTCCACGGTTACTGGTCTATGAGGAGAATTACGGCCAGGGCTCCTACTTTCCGATGGAATTTAAGTAGGCTTGAGCTGCTGGCACAGTAGTCCTTACAGTCTTCGAGATGGGCAGCCTGTAACCGTGGTGATGTTGTTGGTGCCTACTGGAAGGCAGCGTGTGACTTCACTTCTTTCTAAGTCGTGAGCATTTTTGGAACTAGGTCGGGTAGCCGTGAGTTTAGACAAATGAAAACGAGTCGTGGACTGCCCCAGCGGAGCACTTTACAGTTGTTCTAAATAACTTGCTTTCTTATCATTGACTTGCTAATTAATGTCATTAATTACGAAACTTGCTAAAACTCACCTTAATGCAACTCTCTTTTTTTTTTGTTGAAATGGACTGGAGTGTTTGTGAATTGCGTGGTGTGCGCTTCATGTGAGTGCCACACTTCTGCATATTACTTGCTGGCAACCAGGGCACAATAGTTGCTATACAAATTGCATAGTTTGTATGCACAGCTACCAGGCTGCACCACGTTACGGAAATAAACTTTATATAAGGACCAGCACCCATAGCACGGGTACTACCCCTGATAACACACGTCCTTGTCTCCCTCACTACCACCCACACACTGCACAGATAGATGCAGCATTACAATGGAAATGAAAGATGTAAAATTATTACTTCGTTAATAACCTTAAACTGGCTGGCGACCCGACTTCACAGTGGGACTGGCCGAGGGTTAAAATGTTAAATTAGTAAAAAGTCTTGTATGCTGGCAATTATAGGGAAATTTCAAATCTGAGTTGACTTCTTCAGGTGGACTTCAGCCTAGGACAATCTGCAAAGCTTGCTTTGGTATTTGGTGCCCAAAGGTGGAAGTAGATGCAAGTTCCACCACCTTGGGGCGACAATAAAGTGAAAAAAATTCCGATATTTTTTCCGCTATAGGCTTAGAAACGACATGACGAGTCGTGGATTGTATACGGGATATTTTCGGTGCTTTCTGTGGGAAAATTTCCCTACTGGTCCTTTAATTCCCCACTCTTAAATTTCCCCTTACGATTTACGTATGACATTTTATAAGCTTCACCACTCCTAATTATTTAATTGAGCCCAGGTTGCCAACAATGTATACAACTGTATTGTTGACTTAAAAGAACAGCCCTTGATGCTAAACAATGTTAAGCCTTTGGCCGAAGCGACTATGTAAGAACATCACAACATTGTTAAAGCCTATCTTCACTTAATTGTATCCTTGCTTGTTAGGCGAACTTCTATCTTTGTATGCAATTATACATTCAAACCAAAGCACACCTTATTGTGCCGGCAGTCTCCTCAGCCTAATAATTCTCCCTCTAAATCCCTCCACAGATATTTTTCTCTTAGTCTCTTGCTTCTCGACGAAAAGCGTCACCTTTTACATAACGTTGTTATTCTGATGGGCGCTATTGTTCAGGCGTGATGTTACTACAGCAAAGAATTCCTAAAAAAGCAAAGGTAGCTATGTGTAGTCCCTAATGGCTTGAACTCTTAATCCATCCAGCACTCTTACAAGTGGTGTATGCTTTTGGGATTTTACCATCATTTGAACTATTATCTAAACGTACTTCAACCGAATGAAATCCTGCATCGGATTTAGGGAGAGAATCTTTGCCGTGTCATGCTACAGAGAGAGCCAAGCCCATAACAACCAGCAATAAAGTTCTTCATAAGTATTTGCCTTTTCTTTGATGAAACTTGAGACCATCCAACCTACAAGTTACCCAATTCCACCTTGCCCACCGATCCGAACACGGACCTCGGTTCAGACGTAGGTGTGGCTGTTTCGCTTGACTATTGGTCCTTCGGCTTGGAGGTCTGTGGAGATACCGTACCACCGCTCTGCCCCTTCAAGCCTGATAGCCGGTCATTCAGCCACATACGCTCTTCCCACGTTATTTGGTAGCCTGTTAATGCGTGACATGAAGAAATGGAACATGGTGAATTGGTAGCTTAATTAATTTGTAGCATGGTTATTTGGTAGCTTCGATCAATAACTAGAAATGGAGAGATAACGTAAAAAGCCAAACGAATTGTTTCATTATGCAGGGGTCCAACAACGCAAGATTAACATTGGAAGGCGATATTCTCTTGCTTAGCAGTAGAAAAGAAATGGCTACCGACCATCCATGAACAAGATTATCCAGACGACCGCCATGCCACGCCAGAGGAGATAGCTGCATGGAATCAGTTAAATGCAGAGTGTAAACTCAAGAATATGAGTACCCTGTCACCACAACTTGCTATTGCCTTATACAACATAGCCAGAGCTGGTCTAGTTTGGGAACGACTCACTGCTGATTTCCAACGTATAGATCCCTTCAATCAAATGCACAGACTACAAGATCTTATGAATATTTCCATGAAGCCATCTGAAGACGTTAGCAGCTATATCAGAAGAGCTCGCATGATTATAGAGGACATTATACTAACCGGTTACCCTCTCACTGAACAGCAAGCAGCAACTTGGGTAATTAGAGGTGTAAATCATCCTAGTCTAGCTGTTGCCAGAGAATCTCTTCTGCGCTCCGGAAGACCATTTGATTTGGCACAAGTACAAGTAGAACTGGTGGATAGCCACAACTACGGATCCTAGGGAAATGACTACTGCTTGCCAACAAGATACGGAAAGGGTAACATGTCTCTACAGACCTTCTACAAATTGACGTGGGTGTTCCCACGCAAGTTATGAAGCTCAGGGATACCCCCAGATGGTACTGGCACCAAAACCTACAACGATCAAAGCTTGAACAGATCTGGACATTGCCACTACGTGTCTAATTCACCTCGAAAGAAGGACACTACTCACAAAGGCAAACCATCACAGACCTCACAACAGCCCATGAGACGTCGTACCAGTAGGTGTATCTACTGCCTTGAAGACCACGATTTTAGGAACTGTGACCAGGTGGATCCTGCTGACCACCCCCCCTGGACCCAGGTGCAGATCCTGCTTTGGATTTGGCTATTTAAGTGGACAATGCCCGAGCTGCTTGACTAGTGACTCAAGGAACCGACCAAGAGCCCAACCTAATCCTTCAAGGCAACAGAAATCACGTAATGGGAAACCACTTCCTCCACAGCCTAACCTAGTACAAACGATGCAAAGATGAACATCTCCTGGACTTAACCAACAATACTGTAACCCAGATAACGTGCCAGTCTTGTGCCAACAGCACACAGCATGGGTTAACCCTTATTTCAACCGAAAATGAGACAGAAATTTCAAGGGTAGTAAACCAAAAACCGTATGTATGCAATGCATGTTCACCACAGGCTGAAAGTAGCTTAAGATCCTTTAAAGTGGACCAGCCTTAATAATAATCTCACACTCATACAAAAAAATATATAGGTCTAAATGCCGAAGAGTAAGTGTTGCTTTGGCCGCAAATGGTGCAACAGCAACCGGTGTTTTGGTGGGTGACCTACGGAGCCAAGGCTAAAACCAAAGAGGCCGACCACTTAAACGTTGGGTTGTATTAAAAAATGTTGTTGAAATCCCTGCTGCTGCTGCTCAATTCGGGCCTAAACACAAACTTACGAGTGAATGGTGTTTATGTAAATAGGCGTAATAGGCCTAGACACTTGGTCATGTTGGTCCACGGGAGAACCACTTATTTTCTATTAAGTTGTTAATAGATGATCGTACGACATTTATGGTGAAAGTGTTTTGAGAGTAACTCATTTGGGCATGCACACGGAGTTACTGGTATTCTCTATGCTCACCCTAAACCTTCTTACGTTTCTCTGTTTCCCAGTGGGCCAAAAATTACTCAAGTTGCATTCTACCCCCAAACGCCTAAAATCACGAATTTATGCGCTACCGCGCCATCTTTTGTCCCCAAACACCATTTTCACACGTTTCCACCTCTTTCCCCCTTGCCAGGTGGACCCTCTGTAACCCAGTCTCCAAATTGGTCGATGTGTGCATCTTCCCTGCTTGTTTCCGCCTACTACTCGGCTTAGAGGGTACGTAGCTAAACCACGCCCATCTATTTTCCGTGTACGCCGAGCTGACGTTTCACGTAAGCCTTTACCTTTTACTGAGGTTTGGGCCTTTTGCAATGCAGTCAATTTGGCCGCTCCCCTTCCTACCACTTATAAGGAGACCATGAGAAACCTCATCTCCCCCCCCCCAATGAGAAACCCCAATGCCAAGCTGTGGAAACTTTCTATGGAAGCTTAAATTCAGGTTCTTGAGGACATGCATGTTTGGGATTTGGTGCAGAGACCCCCTAATGTTGAAAAGGTAATGTCTTCTAAGTGGGTTTTCGCCCGCAAGTATAACAAGGATGGCTCCCTCCAGAAACTTAAGGCCAGACTAGTTGCATGTGGCGGCTCTGCCAAATTTGCCCTGATTTTGGCGATATTTCATCCCCCGTTATTCGTAGAGCTTCCGTTCGTCTCCTACTTGCTGTTGCGGCCCAACGGCAGTACAAGATAGGGTCAGGAGACATACGGTCTGCCTATCATTACGGTGAAATTGACCGCTGCATTTATTTGTGCATGCTACCTAGTTTCTATAGGGACGCCAGGGGTCCTCTCTGGTTTGCAAATTAAATAAATCACTGTACGGGCTGCGCCAATCTGGAAGATTGTGGCATTTGAAGTTGCGTTTGGTTATAGAACAGTGTGGCTTCTCCCAGAGCCAGTGGGACCCTTGTGTCATCTTTAAACATGTCGGACACGAGCTGGTCTTGATCGGGGCCCATGTTGACGATTTGTGTGTGTGTGGGCCCGATGACCTTATAGACCAGGCTTTCGCTGCTATTAATGTCCATCTTACGATAGTTGAAACCATGATCTGTTACTGGAATTCCACTCAGATGCCATATATCGTTCTCAGGTTGGCTACATTCGTAAAATTTTAGATACGTTTCATATGACGGACTGTAAGGATGTTGACACGCCATGTTTGGCTACGCAGAATCTTGGCCATTGTATCGACTCGCCCCCAGCTGATTGTAAATTGCTTTAGTCACTTATTGGCTTTCTTTTGTTTTTAGCCTTTGGATCCCGCCCAGACATTAGTTATAAGGTTATCACCCTTTCACGATATAACCACCACCCTATTCAAATCCATAGATCGCCACACGGTGTATTGTCCGCTATTTGCATGCCACAATGCACTACCGTTTGCGTTTCCCCTTTGCCATCAACGACGACCCCGTTGGCCTACGGGACGCAACTTGAAGTGTCACACACGATGCAAAAGGTTTTTCTGGCTATATCGTGAAGACAGGAGGCTGCCTAATATACTGGCGAACCACCAAACAGAAAATGGTTGCACTCAGCAGTGCTGAGTCTGAGTTAATGGCACTCACTGAGGGCGCCAAAGACCTTCAGTGGTTGAAAGGTATTTTATCTGAATTTCGACTACCTAGCCTAACAACGGAACCATACAAACTATTTTCTGATAACCAATCTGCCATCGCAATGGTTAATAGCCTCTCTTCCAGCACGCGAACTAAGCATTATGCTCGAACGGTCTGGATTCTACGCTCCTTAATAGATAAGGGAGTATTCCAGCTGGTGTACATCCCTGGCACTGATTTAGTGGCAGATCTGCTCACTCGGCCAGTCAGTATTGCTAGGTTGTAACTCTTTCTGTCACAACTGAAATTGGCCCCTTTATAATTAAAATCTGCAAAACTTGCTAAAATATTTATGAGCTTGGTTAACCTAACCTTAGGATTATCTTTAAATTTGCTGTTGAGATAAGTTTACTTTACTGCGAGATTATGTCCTATTTTTTAAGCATGCTCTGTTTTGTAACTAAATGTTATACATTTTATCAATACTTTAGAGTTAAGAAGATTAACGTTTTCTGAAACTTCTTAAATGTGGCATGACAAACTCCTCCTCTCTGGCTAATTAATTTTTCTGACGTGGTCACCACCTATTCCACAGTAAGGGGAATGGGAGGCTTTGTGGGAAAGTTTCCCTACTAATCCTTTAATTCCCCACTCTTAAATTTCCCCTTACGATTTATGTATGACATTTTATAAGCTTGACCACTCCTTATTACTTAGTTGAGCCGCGGTCGCCAACAATGTGTACAACTGTATTGTTGAATTAAAAGAACACCCCTTGATGCTAAACAATGTTAAGCGTTCGGCCGAAGTGACTATGTAAGAACATCACAACATTGTTAAAGCCTATCTTCACTTTAATTGTATCCTTGCTTGTTAGGCGTACTTCTTTCTTTGTATGCAATTGTACATTCAAACCAAAGCACATCTTATTGTACCGGCAGTCTCCTCAGCCTAATAATTCTCCCTCTAGATCCCTACGTGGATACTTTTCTCTTAGCCTCTTGCTTCTCGGCAAAAAGCGTCACCTTTTACATGACGTTGTAATTCTGATGGCCGCCATTGTTCAGGCCTAATGTTACTACAGCAAAGAATTCCTGAAAAGAAAAGGTAGCTATGTGTAGTCCCTAATGGCTTGAACTCTTAGTCCATCCAGCACTCTTACAAGTGGTGTATGCTTTCGGGACTTTACCATCATTTGAACTTTTATTAAACGTACTGCAAACGAATGAAATCCTACGTGGGATTTAGGGAGAGAATCCTTGCCGTGTCAAGCTAGAGAGAGATGCCAAGCCCCTAACAACCAGCAATAAAGTTCTTCATAAGTATTCGCCTTTTCCTTGATGCAACTTGCGACCATCCAACCTACAAGTTACCCAATTCCACCTTGTCCATTGATCCGAACTCGGACCTCGGTTCAGACGTAGGTGTGGCTGTTTCGCTTGACTATTGGTCCTTCGGCTTGGGGATCCGTATAGGGACCATACCACCGCTTTGCTACTTCCCTGATTGCCGGTCATTCAGCCACCTACGCTCTTCTCACACTTTTGGGGGAGACATTTATAGTTGCAACGTTTTTTTTTCTTCACTGCTATGTGGGGTTAGATAATAGGAAAAGGCAACTATCAAAAGTGGGGAATGCCATTTTGTTTAATACAAAAATATGAGTTAAATTTTGCAGAGTAATAGACCAAATGTGAAAATTTGATAGTGCAATTAAATTAAATTGACAAGGTGGGGTCAATTGGTAAAGGTAATTTAATTACTTAAAATTTTTTAAAGTTAAAAAGCAAATTTGAGTAGCCGATAAGACAAAGTGTAAAATAATTATCCTGTAAACAAGCATATTGTTTATAGGGTACAGAGGCAATTGTACTTAAACTGAGTGGACTTGGCGTTAAAAATATAAAGCATGTTGGTAGAGTCTTTGGCAAGGTCGTATTAATTAGCTATTAAATAAATATTTGTAAGAGCTCTGGGCTTTGTAGAACAGTCGAAGTGGGATATATGTACTTGCTTAACTATAAACAAAGTTGAAGCAAGGACCAAGGCATGCCTGAAACACTTAAGTAACAATACTGGGAGTGTGTTCCTAGTGATGAGGAAGACTTACCTAGTATACCCATTGTACTACAGGTGTCTAGCACAGTCAGCGTACCAAATATTCCAATTGTACCGCAAGTGCCTAGCTCAATCAGTGTACACAGACCCACTATAGACGTGCCGTTAACAAGTCAGCCTAGAGGTTGTGAATGAAACATGATAGACGAAGACTTTGGAAAGTGGGAAAAGATCCAGACTGTTTGCCAAACAGGTACTAGGACTGGGCAACAAGATAATAACCCAAATAAGAAAAGGTTCAAGAGTATAACAGATATTCAGAAATATTGTGAAGACGAAAACATAAACTTTCAGCTAGTCTTCAGCTTCAAACCGGTGGTGAACCCACCTGAACCTCAATCAGACTACAGAGCACATGAGCCCCAAGCCAATCCCACTACGGAGTCATCTGACGAGGGGACACATTATGAAGCAAATTTTTGTGTTCTGGAGCCCTCAACTTTTGAGGAGGCGATGTCATCTCCCGAGAGAAAAGAATGGGAAGCATCCATGGGGGAAGAAATTGGTGACTTCAAAGCAAGAAATGTGTACTAAGAAGTCACACCACTAGAAAACACCAACATCATTGACACAAAATAGGTATATAAATTAAAAAGAGACAACGATGGAAAAATCAAAAGGTATAGGTCTCGCCTTGTGGCGCAAAGTTTTAGACAAACAAAAGGGATACATTATGACAAGGGTTTTGCCCCAGTGATTAATTTTGTACGTATAAAATTATTCTTTGTACTCCTGGTAACTGTATTGGGTTGGAGAGACGTTCATATGGACGTAAAGGCAGAATATCTTTATGGGGATTTAGAAACCCCAATGTCTATTTGCATACCAAAAGGCTTTCTTACGAAGGGTAAGTCTGGGAAAACTTGGCTGCTTCACAAGGCTCTGTACGGACTGCACCAGTCGGGGCAGCAGTGGTACAAGAAACTTGGATCGACTTAAGAAGGGGTGTGGTTCAAACCTATACCAGGGCTAAACTGTGTTCATGTATTTGGTAATGATGCGGTGTTACTATGTTATGTTGTTGATATAGTTTTATTCTGTAGAAATGAACAGACGGAAAACAGAATACTACAGTTACTAGAGATGAATTTTGAATTGGTCAAATTAGGGCCTATTAGATTTTTATTGGCTGTTCAATTCCAGAGGAAAGGAGGCTTTATTGAAATGCACCACACTCGAAAAGTTGACAAAAGACTTTAACATAGACGATATAATAGTGGTGTATTGGTGCCCATACCAGTAGGAACATGTGTAGCGGCATCGACAGATGGTGCCTGTCCAAATTTTCCAATTAGGTCACTAATTGGAAGCCTAATGTTCCTTGGTCTTCGAACCAGACCAGATATTCTGTTCTCTGTTGTTCTATTGTTGAATACAGTACAGGTTTTACCACGATGCATGTAAAGTTGCTTCTGAAAGCGTTAAGATATGCTTACAGTACTAGAGAGTATAGCATTAAACTATTAGACGTCAAGAATACGTCAATGTACGCATACAGCGATGCGTCATGGGCATCCGATCGGGATAGATGTTGCAGCTTTGTTGGATATATCACTTACTTTGGAGGTGTACCCATCTCATGGGGATGCAAAAAAGCAAAGTATGGAAGCTTTAAGAACAATGAAGGCTGAATACATAGAGTTAGTACCAGCTCCGCCAGAGGTGCACTGGTTAACTTGAGTATTTGCTTGTGAAACATTATCAAAATTTCAGCAAGTACCAATGATTTATTCAGATTAACAATCTGCCATCCAGTTCACTCGTAATACAATAGAGAATGTGCAGACGAAACATATAGATACAAAGTTTCATTTCCTAAAAGATTTGTTGACCAGAGGTTATTTCACCTTGCAGCACGTTTCAACTCACAAAAATATTGCCGACTTCTTTACCAAGTGGCTATTGAGTCCTACACTGCATGAGCTATGTTTGGCCGTATTTGCTCAACTGCAGTGGGGTGTAAATTGTTAACTATGTATAGTTAAGAATCACATGTAACTTATAACATTGTACTAGAAGGGGATGTTTTGCTGGATTTTTTTATGTCGTTTGGTTAACAAGTTGGTTCTGGTCCAATGTGCAGATAGAAATACATAAGATAATGTGTTTCTGTCTGTCTTTGTTTAATTAGTTACATATAAATAGGCCCAAGAAATATGGAATTAAAATATTTTCTTCTGTAACTAAAGTGGGCTATGTAATTTCATGGATCTGAAGTGCACTAACTATTGTGGAAGACTAACTTCCGGTTTTCGCAATGTGCGATTATGCACTTGCATCCGATGTTCTCACCTAGATGATTGTCACCAAGACGTTTTGTATCTTCAAGGTTGTAAATATCTTCTCCATTAACAACATGCAATTAAATGTTATGGACTTCAGAAAGGTATATGACTTTTTTATTTAAGTATGACAGCCACATGACGGGTTTAGAAACTCAACAACTTCTGGTTGGCGGGGTTCTGACTGCACTTCCGGTAGGTGTGCCTATGACTTCAGTTCTGGTGTGCATGGCTTCCGGTTTTCGTCAATCTGGAGGAGGGTAAGAAAGTTCTTTTGGCTACCTTTTTTCGTTTTCGTCAATCTGGAGGAGGGTAAGAAAGTGATTTTTTGCTACCTCTTTTCGTTTTCATCAATCGTTTTCATCAATCAAATACTTTTTTGTTACCTCCTATGACATCACTTCCAGTGGGTGTGGCTATGATGTCACTTCCAGTGGCGGGCCTTCCAGTGGACGTGAATCTGAAGGAGGGAGGGAAAGTGCCCTTTGCTACCTTTTTTCAGTTTCCTATATCTGTATGAGGGTGGTAATTTGCTTTTGTTACTCTCTTTGACATTACTTCCGGTGGACATGGGATCATTTTCCAAGATGGTGGTGCCCATGAAAACTGGAAGTGATCACACATCCAAGATGGCAGTGCCCATCCATGATGTCACTTCCGGTCACCTAACTCTGGAGACGTCACTTCCTGGATGACATCATTTCCTTTCACGTGACCCTGGGTGATGGTACTTCCTCATTCGTCATTTGGTAATTCGTCATTTTAATGCCTCAGCATGCCCGGATGTGGTCTGGACATGCTTCGAAAGACGAAAATGATGAATTAACAACTGTTAGGCTGTTGAGAATTATTCAGTCTCAGGAGTACAATTGCTATAGTGTTCGTATTAAAACTACGAAAATGACGAATTGTCAACATGCAAATGCTATAAGCTTTCACATTTTGAAAATGACAAGCTGTCAACATTAAAGGGGTTTCTAGAGTGAAAATGCTATATGAGCTATCACATTGTTAGAATAGCATAAATGCTTCACTATGACCACCCAGCTTTAGGAGGTTTCACACCTCCTCACACCTCGAGGGTGTGTTGACACCTCGGTGTATTGGTTTGTCCGTTTAGATTTCACATTTTTTCTTCTTTGTAAGTATACTGCTTTTTTAAAAAAAGCCAACATCATGGCTTTATGTTCAATTATTCTCACTAGCAAAAATTCTAATTTGAGAATAATTTTAAACACTGATTCATTTGGATTCTGGCAAATATTACAAATTGGCTCTGCTTAATTTAGACTCTTATAACAGCATACACAACACAACCTCAAAAAATAAAGAAATTGAGTACAAAACCGATGCTGGTGCCACCTGGCGGAGAGCGCTAGTAACTTGCAATGCTTACAATATCGAGGTTTTGATTAAATTTCTCAAATCAGCGATAGACACAAATGTTCAAAGCAGTGAAGCCATTACAATTTCTTCCGAATCTAAACACTTCAAAAACCGACTTGATAATTACTGATCTGAATTACGGAATGTCTTTTTCGGGTTGTAAGAGTTTGGCTCCAGTCTTGGGATTTGACTCAAGAAACTATGTTTGAAGTCGAGAAAGTTAAAACATTGTCGATATTATGAGTGTAAATACAATTTTCGTACACGTGGATATCATAGGCAATTCATACCTAAACAGCAACACCAGCCCACTCTATATTACTTTTATCCCTATTCCCCTCCCAGTTTCAAAATCATAGTCCCCTCATCATTTAATTTACCTCACAGTTACTAACAACTTAACCAGAAATATAAGTATGGCTCATGTCGCAGACCAACGAGCCGTTGGATATCAATGGGGAGAGGCTCACAGTGCGTCTTCATTTGAGAACTAAAAACTGAAACAAGGGATAAAATGCTCATATTTGGAAGAACGGGAAAGGACTATTTCCTAATTTTAACTCTAATAATAAAATAACAAAGCTTTCATCAAGTTTATAACAACACCCAGAAAACGAGCGTTGTAAAGTTACTTAAAAATCAGCGAACCTTTTCTTATGATTTAACACCTACCAACAATAGAATCCTATTGTTGGTACTAATCTCACCAATATAAATTCCGAAACTTGCATACACATCGAAAAGTGAGATTTATTTCTGCAAGTTGCTAACAGTCATCGCCTGAGTAAAGAGAGGTTGCTGAAGAACAATGAATCGACTTATGCCGACACTGATGTAGCTGCCTTGATTAATAATGCTCCCATGTTCCTATTTTTTATATCAAATGCCATTAAGGTGATAAACAAGACCACGAGGTACATTTTCCGGGGTTCTGCAGTCTAATGAAGGGACTGCTCACTTACGGCAAGGCTGAGCAACCAGCTTTTTTCGGCCTATGGTGGCAATGCATAGTGCGGCTTCCCTTGATGCTGAACTATCCAACAACGCAGGCTTCAAACAGTGGCACACGCCCATCATTGTAGAAACAACTCCGAAAGAAAGCTTTGCCTTCTCCATCCCATTGAAACACATCATGGGATTTTTAGAAAATTACTATAAGCTAACTTATGGAACTAAACACACGCTCACCTGCATGTGAGCTAATGAGACAAATGCCATCTTCAAAGCAGCGGCTGCGGCCAATGGCCAAGTCGTTCTGGCTTGCATTTCCTGCCGAATTCCCCATGGCGTGGCATTGGACGAGCAAAAACTTAAATTCTACAGTCTCATCGATCATGGAACAATTGTGGATTTAAGATTTAGGCACTGACATTATGACAGTTGCGAGCTCCCTGAAAATACCGCTTCACTTGGTGCGTACTGACTACTTCCATGGTTTAGAAACCCAGGTAGCTAGTGCTAGCTTTTCAAACTAACAGACAGCACTCTTTAGTTAAAAAATAAGCCTTATTCGACCAATGCAGTCGGCAAAATGCTCACGTGACTCCGAAAGTTAGCCGTTTCACGATTTGAATACTAATTTTACCATTGGTGAGAATGTTGACTTGTACAGAATGGTGCAGCAATTTAGGCAAGTTCAAGAAAACCTATCCTCTCTTGGTGTTGGATTGCTCCATACAGTCCAAGAAGCTTCAATCGGGAATCATGGATCTACAAGTCAAACTGAAGTTTAGAGCAGCATTGCCAGTAACACCACCTGTCACGCTGTGCTCATTGGTGACAGGGAAATGAATTGGATAGGGACAAAGTCGATATTGTTTACTAAATAATAATAATAATAATAATCATATGGCACTGAAAACAAAATCACGAAAAAAGAAAGGCGAATTTTTGCCGTTGGTGATGCTAGGACCGATTGTGGCCGGAATTGGATATTAGTGGGAGGGACTGCGGGGTGGTGTCTGCCCTAACAAAGGCACAAAACGATACAAAAATTCTAGCAGAACTCATGTACCAAGTAGAAGGTTCCGGTTCGAAGAAAAAAACTAAGCAAAAAAATTGTCTCGTGGCAAAGCTAACACAGGCCACATGCTACCCAGGGTTTAATCGACTTTAATAAACCTTAATGAACTTTGATTTAAATGCATCGGCTAAAGTAATGAAAATACCGAAATTTAGAGGTAAACACGCACTTCCTTAAAACTAGGCCTACTTGTGAAAAAGGTTTTGTAAACTTGGAAGATTTCCACGATGGACACGGAAGTCATAGCGGGAAAACCCTGTTTTTTTCATAGTTTTGGCAACATGGATCCTCCACGGTCCGTAGTAAACTACTTTGGACCGGGAATTAATTACAATTAAGAACGCGCACAAAACGTTGGCCTGATTTGGTGCGGTCCCTTTTGTCAATTTTTTCTAAGCTTTTTTTCTTCTCTTACGCTCGTAATTACGAAGCAGTGTTATATAGCATGAGATGAATCATCTATTGAAACGTTACGTGCAAATCTAACTAGAAATAAACGTCTTCTGTATGAAAATCTTCGAGTGCCTGTACCACAATGGGCAAATCTTTTCTATTGTTTAAGTAATTTCGAAATCTGTAGTTGCCGAATGCTCGTCCTTTAGTTAGTAATGTAGCAGGCTGCTTTTCCTACTTTACATCTCACAACGAATGCTACGCTCGTAATTACTTTACGAATTACACCAGAACTTGTACATAGAAAGTTTGAAAGAGGACCGTAATTAACGAATCAAACACCTGCTTTTTCCAAAAGGTTTTTCATGTTGAAACTAATTAGCATAAATCTATTTTCATGCACAAATTTCGTCGCAGCTGCGTCACTTGGTAAAGAAGGTCAAATTAGATTTCTAATCGGTTTATTCATGACATGGAAGTATTCTTCCTATTCGTCTTGTAACAAGCAATTGCCATCTATGAATACCTTAGTAGCATCAAACCTCGGTAAAGTAGCTTCGCTTTAAATTTCTAATCGACTTGTGCGTTGCATTGAAGTATGCTTTATGGTCATTCTGTAATAAGCAATTTCTGTCAACGTACACTTTTGTTGCCGTAGCAGTAGTGTGCCGGAGAACCTACGTCCTTAATTTTCTTCTTCTTTGCATAAAAATTCCGTCAGCCTCATCTACGTACAATGTAGTTTTTGATGCTAGAAATGGCAGAAGCTAATTTGACGGCTAGAAGTATAATGGATGGAGGCAAATTGGTTTTAAGTTTTTGAATGTCTGTTGCCAGAGTAACAATCTTAGAAAAATTTACTGCGTCTTCAGGTTCGATAGCAGTTCTTACTTCAGTTACACACTTGCTTTGCATATCGTAGTTGTTCTGGGGGTTAAAACGTACTGTATTCCTGGGGGTCCACCAGACCGACTACTATCACTTCACCTCCTTCCCTCCCTCGTCCTTTTCAATGCATGTGCAAAGTTATTAGCTGACTTCTTCTTTAAATACACAAAACTTTAAAATGTGCCACCCCGTCGATGAGGCTCTTATTTCAATATTATAGTAAAAGGAAGAGCTTGAAAATAAATAATAACCTCAAAATGTCTCAACCATCTTAGCAAACACATCTTTCTAGTCTCTTGCAAAAAACTTGTTGAAAGTTAAGAACGAAAAATGTACAGAGATTAACAACGGTGTAAAGTTTTCCTTGTCTCCTTCCATACAGTTTAAAAATTTAAAGGGTTTGGGAACTCCCATTTTGGATGAAAAATCTAAATATAAAGGTTGAATTTCACCCAGTGACCTGGAAACTCAAAAACTATTGAAAAATCTTAAACGGTTTATCTGTAAAAATCTAGAGATCGAATTTGACGAGCAAAAACCCATATCCATGACTACATTACATTATTATTCTATGCACACAGATTACCCTGTTACTCCTCTTGTGTAAAGGTGTACAAAGGTAATAGAGACAAACCGGTCTGTCTTAGAAATTGGGTGTACGAAAATATTCACAAAACTAATGAAAAACTTAACAAAAATGTTATTGACTAACCCTGGTTTAACTTGCCATCTTGCAACGCTTTCAAATTGATGGAAGTCACCGGCAAAATTAGTGCAGTGTACGTTAGCGATGTTTCTCCTGGCAACGGGAAATTGTGGTTGAACGTAGACTTTGGAGTAGCTCATTCTGAAATTTCCAACGACAAAGTCTCCGACAAAGACTTCATGGGCTTGGTATCACCGTAAACATAACCTAAATGTGTAAATAAAAAAAGAATGGAAATTAAAAACTATATGACTTTTTCGCACCTAAGAAGGTTCTTAAAAATCATGCTTTCAAATATCAGAGGTCTAATAGGGCCCGCAAATTGTGGAAAAAAATAACGTACTGTTTAATTTCATCTGTTGCCAAAAATGGCTTGACTACGACTGGTTAATTATTTACAGGACAACTTTCTGTCAATCAAACTACAAACCTTTGTAGTCTATATTTGCTGAAAATGAAGAAAAAATTGGACGGAATGTCGCACTTTTTCACGATTGTCAAATAGATTTAATTCCACCCGAAGAACTAGAACCGAAATTTTGAAACCTGATTTATTTTGACGATTGCCTTTTGGATAAACAAAAAACATTGAACGTTACTTTGCTCAAGGAAGTCATTCAAATGCTGATGTTTTTATTGCAGTCAGTCCTACACAAGAATTCAAAAGCAAGTGGTAACAGGCAATGCAAATTGATTAAACCATTTCTCCGTGGTTGAGTTAAATCTGAAAAACATTTACGAAAATAATATTGGCCCTGACGATGAATTATCAGACTTTAAAATGTTGTATAAATGTGTTGTTAAAAAGCCTTATGGATTTTTATCGATTAACAAAACATTAAACGAAGGGAGCTATAAACATTTGTTTTTACCTATTAAAAAAAATAATGGAAACAAAACGAGAAAATGCAAACCGCAAAAGTCGTTTAACTAAAAGAATTTTATATCAACGTTTGGGTGAAAGAGAGCGAGAAGAATCGCTACAAGCATTTTTTTAAACCGATAGTAAGCAGTCTGAAACCGACAGTTGGCTCTACAAAACCAACATCATTCAGTGGTGTAAAAACTAGAGCAGACACGGAAACTGCACCGATTAAAGCTTACAAAGAGGAAGAAACTGACGAGGAAGGCTGTGGAGTCGTCACTTGTGTGCTCCACAATGGCAGCCATCAATTTCATGTCAATATGTTAACCCTACCAAGATACCCCTTTAACTACTAATAGGCTCTTCTATAATTATATATTGTATTAAGTTGCATCACATGACTTCCTGTTATAATTGTATTTAAAGAGAAGTAAACAGGAAGTACGCTGTCTTATCAGCTGTAGCCTACACTCTGGTAGTCCGTGTGTTTATTACCATTGGTGCCCACGCTGGGCTAAGGTGTGTCCCCGCCTAGGACATCACAAAGGCTATGAAGCTTTGGGATTATCGCCGTCCCTTTCGAAGTCGTTACTCATAGTGAGAACACATTATCAATCCCGCTCAATTGCCGTCTCGCTGAATATTCAACTCCAGCTCAAGCTCTATAATGCGAATGCTTCGTGAAATTCATTCCAAAACCGAATATGCATCTACGAGCACAGGTCTTAAACTCACTCCCACACATTCGGTGGTGTAAGCTCGACACATATCTACTCCCACAGAGCTTCCTAATATTGCCACTCTTAGATCCCTCGATAGTTTGTTACCTGGACAGGTTATCGGACGAATAGCCAAATTTTGTTTGGTACAATTCTTCGAAAATCCCTATGAGAATAACCCAGTATTCGGGTTACAGTATGACACAAAAAAGGTGAGCTTACAATCGGTAATAAATCAGTTAATTTTTTTGAGAATGACATATTGGTCGGTGGTGAACAGTATATGATGAAATGCGGACTTTGTAGTCTGCTAGTTTTTTAAGATTTTTTATTGAGCAGAGTAGATTGCACATATTATGACGATCCTAATGACTTGATAAAGAAGCTCAGGGTTTATATAAATATACATTGACTAGCCATGACGGACATAAACACGAGATGGTGAAATTTTATAAGAAATGCAGCAAAGACAAATCATAACTGCTCGGGAAAAAAGGGTGGCTTATTAAAATTTTGGGTAAGGTTAAAAAAAATGTATATAAAACAAAGAAGCAATGAAACAAAAAATATCAAGATGAGGTACTGCGTCAAATGGATATGTCACACTTCTAATGGGGGGGGATTAAGGCTTAATGGCGCGTCGACAGCTTGGTCATTAGTGCTAAACTCAGTCACTTCTAATGGCCCCGATCCATCTGTTATTATAACCATAATAAATAACCGACAGATGGGAATATTTTGGTAGGTGTGCGGGACGAAAATAGCTTCCTTTATCAAGTCTGGGAAAAGAATCGTAAACAAAATCATAGTTACGTTACCGCTTGAACTGCATTTACCGGGCTACCAACACTGCGGCCCGGGAACCAAACTGAAAATAAAGATTGGCTCGAAGAGATCAGGAATTAATAAACTAGACGAGTCATGCAAAGGACATGATTTAGCTTACTCCGAGAGATCTGACTTAAAAGATTGCCACGTCGCCGATGACTTTCTCATTTCCAAAGCTCAACGAATTGGAGATGATCTTTCTCTAGCGTGAAGGGAAAAACTAGCCGCTTTAATCGTTCAAAAAATCATGAAATCAATACTAAAGTTTGTAATGGGAAATAATCAAATGGATCAACTGTTAAACGTACTTAAATAATCAAGCCAAAAGAATTTTCCGAGACAGGAAGTGATTGTAATGAGCCTAAACCTTCTTTAGTAGGCTGACTTGCTGGAAATGATACCTTACCCTACTTAAATAAAGGTTTTAACTACCTTTTACCTGCATTAACGTTTTATCCGAATTCGCTTGGGCTATACCCTTTAAATCTCAGTCCGGCTTCAACGTCACCAAAGCTTTCAAGAAGACTTGCAGCAGTAACACCTCAGACAATTTACAAGTCGATTTAGGTAGTGAATTATGTGAGACAGTTTCTTCCCTGAGTGCATGGGGCTGTTGCCTTTGGCACTACTTCACTGCCCCAACATCTTGTTTTAAATACTGACTGCTTTGCGGTATAATGTAACCTGAGTATCCATTGTTATGGTGTAGTGTTGGTGAGTGTTTATACGTTTGAGTATGACCATTGTCATGGTCTGGTTTATTCATTGTTACTTGTTTTCTGTTCTCTTCTCTCTTCCTCATGTTGTTTACCTGTTGGTAACCGCACATTTTGGAGCAGAGTTTTTCCATTTTTTCCTTCTAATCCATTTCTAATGGAATGTGAACAACACGTAGTGACTTGCTATGTATATCCCCATGAAGCTTGCACCATGTAATTTTCCTGCAGCTGTGGAATCCGGATTTCCAGGGTTGGACGAAGCGTGCCGTCGAACTGTAAGTCTTGTTTCAGTTTTCTTTGTTTCCCCACCGTGAGACGTCATGAACTAGAAATTAACTATGTCATAAATGACCTAGGCACGACTTTGCAACCCGCCACAGTGTCACAATGCGCCATGTATTTGTTCCCAAATGTTTGAATAAACTTCGCAATAAATCTCGAGGAAGAGAAATACAGTCCTCCCCAACTAAAAATGCCTTGGGTCAACCCTTTCTTGCCTCCCCGCACCAATCGTTGCCGCACGCCAGTCCTATGATTGCAGACCGATTCACGGAATTTTTTTCCATTTAACCTCTAGTTTTTGTCAATACATGTAGCGCACCCTGGGGCCGTACTTGTGTCGGGCCAATGTCCCACCGGGGTTGACCCAAACAGTGGTGCGTCCCCAGGCATTACACGCTCGTGTCCTTCAAATGTGGGGAATCTACGGCATCCTCCCGTAGGTTCAGGTCACGAAGTACGTATCTAGCTCGTCATTTACAGCTACGCCCCACAATTATGGTAGCATAACTGGTCGCTGCTTTCATTGCACAAAATATGGTAACATTTTATGGTTGCAATTTTTGGTAACATTGGTAGAATTCGTTTGCTCGTAACGTTTTTGGAACAAATTTTGGTGCTGATTACGCAAATCCCTCGCAACAGGTTTGACATTTATGGCAAAACCGCAGATGTGAAACAGCCTTTTCGTAATGGCAGTGTAACATTAATTCCCCAAATTTAGATAGTCCGTATGATAAGAACTGTGATGTTACGGCTTCACTTGCATTTTGTGTCCTCCCGACAACGTTTTGCTGAGTCCCGTGGTGTTGTGCTCGGAAGAAAACTGCCGTAATTAGTCCCGCTATTGTGTCCGCATTATTGAACTGTATTGCCCAACTTCCCTACTTCACGGTCGCGAAAATCCGCATCCCGTGTGAAGCCCTATGGCGTCCTTTTGCTGAAACTTCAATTGGGACCTAACCTAGCCTACCACAATCTTTTATGCAGTACCTCGGCCGTGAATACCTTTAAAACTATCGAAACATTACACTCCTATGCCATACCCAAACTGTTTTCTGCATACACTCACAGTTGAAGCACATTTTTCCGTCGTGTTAGCACAAATTTTGTATACCATTTTCGTATACCTTTTTTATATTTCCACGCCGTTTAGCACAGATATATTTATTCATGCCCTCTTGACAATTGTCTTGATCATGGTATTTTGATTATGAATTAACATAACTAATCCCTTTTGCTGGCATGTACACTTGTAAATTATTTATCTTGCTACTCCTATTTACCGTGCATGTTAATTACCGATGTTGATTTGTGCTATTGATTTGTGCTATTCCTTGTGCAACAGTGTTTTATTATGCCGAATGCTATTTGAGAATGTCATCAGATTATGCGTAATTTTGCAGTTTTAATTTATTTGTGTAATTTTTCTGCGTTTTAATACTCATTCTTTTGTATCAACTTGCAGTTTGCGCGGTGCGCTACGGAAAATAACTTGGTTATTATTTCAAATTCAAACTTCACAATTATCCCTTTAATTACCCTTCAACCCTGTCTTCCAGTGTTTCCCTACCTTTTAATGTAATTATGCTGATACGAAACCACGAAAAGAAATTTGCGCCACTTTTGCATTTCTCCCCTGTCCAGAAACACGCTACTACTACCCCTAACTTTGGGCTCTTGTCATGGTACAGTGGCCTTTCCCCTCAAGTGCTTTTGTGTTGGGATGCTATTTATTGTTACTTACATGTGTCTTATCAATATTAGATTGCTCTAGCTCTAATAATTGTTTTTTTCCAGGTTGTTCATTAATTTTGCCTAAAGTGTTTTACTACATGTTTATGATTTCGGATCTTGACTTGGTTGTACATGTTTACAATTTGCAAGGCTTTTTCTTTCCCTTGTGTCGTGTCGAGAAGAACCTGTTTAAGCCCCTCCTTACCCTTTTCGCTACTTCTTACTTTCTTCCCTCGTTGGTTTTGGAGGAATATCACGCCTTTTGATAATTGTATTTCGTCGCCCCTTGCCTTTTCCGGTATTTTGACTTTATGGAGTCCACTAATTGATGGTGCTTACATCCCCATCTGTTAATTGTGGATATTTTCCACTTACTTTCTCCCAGTTTTCTCACATTTTCCGATAACCCACGTTTATCCCTGCAGTGGCAGAGTTGTTGGTTATCGCTTTGATAGACTATGTTTATTGGTATACACTTGTTGACTCTCTTGTTTTATCTTGTGCTCCCTCTATTATTGTTTACTCGCTGTCATGGCTTATGCCAACTGGCCTCATCCGGCTATGGCTGCTCCAGTCGTCCAGGTGTACAAAGGAGTTGAAGTCCTGACTGAGGACAATTATCAGATATGGGCACTCCGTATGCAGGGGCTCAAGGTGAAGAACGGATGGGAGACCGTTTTGGACCAACCTGCTCCTGGTGCCGGGGCTGATCCCGACAAGATTGCGGCCTACCAATGAAAGAATGGAGACTGATTGTGTTTTTTCTTCCAAACTATATCACTCGCCATCCTGTATCAGTTCCAAGGAGTGACCAGGGCTCAAGATGTTTGGGACACGCTGCGAGACCGATATGGGCGGCAGCATCAGAAGTATAGAGAGTTCCTGTACCGTCAATTTATTAGGACCAGGATCCTGCCCTCAGAGAGCATCCCGATGTTCATCACCAGGATGGTCAGCTTAAGCCAAGCTTGCGCAGCTGCCAGAATAGTCATTACTGAGCACGAAGTCTGCTTAGCCACGACGACGACATTGAGGAGACCTTCCAGTCTTCGTAGTGCGATCTAATATTGATGATGTTTAGACATGATGTGTTATTTTTAACTTTAAACGGGACAGAAAGCCAATGGGCACGATATTGGTTTAATAAATACGGATGCAAACCTATTTACGTTGCATTTTGGACTTATATGTCAGACTGCCTCAGCGGAGAATCGAACCCAGGACCTTTGAAATCAAAGGCCAAGGTTCTACCGCTGAGCCATACTGACAGGGCCGTGTCAGTA
>JAHWFP010140670.1:0-34684 GCA_023313725.1 Lithobius niger | reverse complement strand
CTTATGTTTCTGGCTGTTTAAAAAATGTTGTTTCTGAAGCTCTGGGCATGGGCTTTAACCCCCTGTCCACTGTTTTATTTTACGGTAGGCAAAAATGTCAACCCATGATTTGTAAACTATGCTTTTTGTATTCACTGCACTGTATATCCCCCGCCCCAACACCTGAATTTGCTCTGGGCATGATGAGTTTGCTGCGTGCATATTATCACAACTAAGTGCACATAGCGTATTATATATACAGATACCCAGGCTTTATTACTACGAAAAAGTTCATTAAAAAACCGCAGGCATGATTTTTTTTAGAAAAAGGCTTGAGAAACAACTTCCTTTTTTTTTAAATAGTCTTTATATTTTGTCATACTGTATAAACTAAGTTAAAAATAGGAAAATGGCTCTGCCACCCAGATTGAAAAGTTAAGAATCATCCGATATGAGTTTTGACCGATTCGATCCCAATACTAAAAATTCTATTAAACATAGAAATATGCTTACAGAATCTTTATATGTATGTATCCTTAATTTTAAAATGGCACATTGCTTACTTTGAAAATTTGAGTCCATGTATACATGCTGTACGCTTAGATTAAAAAAAAAGATATTATGCACCTAATGTCTTAGCATAATTTCAATAGCCCTGTTTTTCTGAAGTTTGATAGGCTCAGAACGACTGTCTTCATCAGGCTACTGCATTACCGCTCACTTCGTCGTGTTCGTTTGTCTGCTACGCGAGACCGTAGTCTCCGATACTTGCAAGGTTGTTACACAAACGTTCGAACCATCCCACAGCAACATATTAAACTTGCCTCTCAGCAGGTACTGAATGCTTGGGTTTGATGATCCGTGGGTATTCAAGTGCAACTCTAACAGTGATGTCCATCTGCGAAGCCTCGAATCCCTGGCCATTCAACACCACAGCCGATAGAAGGCTGTGCTGATGATATCCAGGGACATTCAAACCCAAGCATTTAGTATCTGCTGTGAGGCGAGTTTAATAAGTTGCTGCAGGAACGTTGCGACCCTGCAAGTATCGAGGCTACGGCCGCCTCGTCACATGCAGGCGAACGATCACGACGAAGCGAGCAGTGATGTAGTAGCCTGACAAAGACACTGTGGCATTTACATTCACTAGGCATGGAACTAATGTATTGTATTTACAGTTACAATTACCCATTCGTAAACAGAATTTTATTAGTAATTATGAAGTGTGTCATTTTATCACAGTAACTGGTTTTGCTGTAGAGTGTAAAAGGTAGTTTGTCTTTATTGTATGTTTATTGATGATGAAAGTGTGTGATCTTCTGTGAACCCTTTAATAATAATAAAGAGGCAGGCCTAAACAAATGTCTGGAATGACTGATTTTTTGCTGCATTGAGTTCTTCAGTAGGGTTGTGCGATTTGCAAAAACTTCTCCATTCCTTGGGATGTATAGTCAGCACCAAAAAGACAGAAGCCAAGGAACCAGGAGGGAAAGCTTTATGAAAGTTTAATGAAAAAAACTAGTAGTACCAAGAATTTATAAATTCTGGGTAGTACTGATACTGACAGCTACAAATTGTGTAGTGTAAACACTCGTTTAAGTAGGGGGTGGGGGGAGTCATTTCGAAGGTTCTACTACACCTCAACCAAAACTGGTTTCTGTTAGCCTAGTTAAAGATGTGCCTATGATGATTAAAAAAAATAAAGCTGCCTTACCAAAATATCTTTAAAAATGTTATAAAATGTCAATCACGTTCCCTGATATTTGATGTTTTTCTGATGGTGGATTTGCCAAGGTCATTGAGCCAATGACAGCAAGCATGACAGAGTGGCTTTTGTGGAAAGATACTAATAAGGCTGTTCTGAATCTGGTAACGATACCATGATGTTGGATCGGTATGGTCCATTTTAGTTTTCATCTGATAAGGCTTACATTTTTATGGTTGGTAGGAAAAATGGTATTATTTTGTTCAGGTTAGGTAAAAGTTTTGCTTTTCATCCTTAAATAAATACTTTTTAAATACTCGAAAAGTTTTATTCGATTAAACTGTTTTCATTGGTTAGATTTATGTTGCTACTTGCGTGTTGCTATACAAGCGATGTACCCTGAGCGTCACTACATCACCAAAACGATTTTATGATTTGGACTAAAGAATTAAAGTAATGATTGTGTAGAAACTACTTACCCTCCCCTGGCTCTTTCACTGAAGCCTAGCCAACAACACTTATAAGAAAAGCAAGAGGCTTTTCATTAAACCAGTGATATTTCCTTACACCACTGTTCCCATCTAAATGGGTAAACAGTTTGAACTAAAGGACTTCGGAAAGATGTGGAAACCATAAACAGGGCGATTTACAATTAGCGGCAAATTATTCTGCAAGTCCAAGAGGGGAGGAAAATAAAAGTGTCCTCTCTTGAATTTTAAAACTGATAAATCTTGGATTAACTCGTGCAATTTAGTTTGATTTTCTATTTTTTAGCACCTGGAATACAGATTTGTAATGTTGCAAAATTTCTTCATTTGTGGAACACTTCTGAGAACACTTCAGGTGGAACACTTCAGGCGGAACACTTCTGAGATCACTTGAAGTGGTCTTAATTTGACCATTTTGAAGTGTTCGGAAGTGTTCTTAATAAGAACACATGAAGTGTTCTGAACACTTGAAGTGTTCTTAGTAAGAACACATGAAGTGTTCCGAACACTTGAAGTGTTCTTAGTAAGAACACAGGAAGTGTTCTAAGAAGTGTTCTCACTGGAAGTGTTCTTAAAAAGAACACTTGAAGCGTCCTTAATTTGACCATTAAAGTGTTCTCAGAAGTGTTCCCAGAAGTGTTCTCAGAAGTGTTTTTGTGAATTACAGTGAAGGGGGCCTAGGGGATAAACTTCACCAGCGGGGTCCAGAAGCTTGCGTATTTTTAAGAAATCAGTATGAACTTAATGCGTTTCCCTGCTGGAACTTAAGACGTGGAATTTTCATATGAATTCATTTGACATTAAAAAAAAAATTTAAACAAGGACCTCCTGCATTTGGGTCCGCGCCGGTGATCCGCAGGTTCCGGGGCCGCCCAATCTGACACTGGTCACATTAACAGGTTTTTGAAGAAAACTTTTACTGTAACCCTATGGTCGAGTACGTGAACAATCGAAATCAAGAAGAAAAAAGAAGCTGCAGAAAAAGTTGTGTTTTCAGCGAGTAACACTTACGAAGTTTAGGCAAAATTTACTTTTTTACGTGACGGTTATTAGCTCAAAAATATTTAGTCACTACTGTGAAATTTAGTTGCCGCAAGGAGAATAATGTTCCCCTTCACTTACTCACTCTTCCCCATTAATTAGTAGCAAATACCTTGACTTCAATATTTCACCTTAGTAGAATACTAGGGCAGCCCCCCCTCCCCACCGCATATGGCCGGTTTTATAGAG
Organism: Lithobius niger; assembly: GCA_023313725.1. Lineage (NCBI taxonomy): Eukaryota > Metazoa > Arthropoda > Chilopoda > Lithobiomorpha > Lithobiidae > Lithobius > Lithobius niger. The sequence continues at coordinate 31,282 of JAHWFP010140670.1, read as the reverse complement.
CATTCTAGTGGTTTGCATGAAAATACTGTGATTTCCCATTAGCAGTAAACCAAACTTTCACTGGATTTAGTTAGATTCAGGGTTAAGAGACATATAGGCCTAAATCCCGTTTGCATGATAACATTGCGACTGGAAAAACATATGACGTCACCAGTACTGGGCCTCTTTGTTGAAAACACAGTTTGAATCATTACTTATACAGAACAGACAATTCCGTGTGGCAGACATTCCGTCAGGACGCACAAACAAAAGAAATATGAATTAATAGTGGGAATCTCAGTGATCTGGCGACACACAAACAACAAATATTACGATCTTAGTTCTATAGATTACAAGGAATTGTATTTGAATCGATACCATAGTTCCAATATTGGGCAAAGGACACTGATGTTAAGTTCGATGAGTTGTTCAGTTTTTAGTAGCCAGTTGGCTAGTGGCCGATGCCATTATTGCATACATAGGAAACTAACTTTTTTCTTTTCCCTCCCATGGTCGCCATGCTCATATATATTTTATCTGGATAGGTGTTATCGTTTATCATCTTGGCGAGTGACACACTAACGTGATTATTACTTTTTCACAAACCGAAACAAATCAAACCTTTAAGAACATAAGGCAGTTCTCAAAGCAGATGCAAGCCCTTTCAAAAATAAAAACGAACTTTGCTTTAAAATCCATGGCTTTCAAGGTCAATTTCAAATTCAAGCACTTTTAAGGCTTTCAAGGATCTGTACGAACCCTGAACGAACCCTGAATCCAATGCAACTAACAGCGTGACAAATAAAGAAATGTTCCTTGGTGGCATGGCATATACAATGTATATACGACGCCGTGTGACACTGGAAGGTCCTGTGCAATCGTATTGTTGGTGTGATGGCTGATCCAACTTCTACAACGGGGTAACGCAATGCCTTGCGAAAACAAGGCCAGTTATAGTGTCCACGGCCTATCTTGAGTTCGCCACAGAACGAACACAGATAATCTATTGTACGTTTTTGATATTAGAGTGCCTTGTTGATATCCAACATGGTGACAAAAACAGTGGCGGCCGGCGATTAAAGCCTCCTCCTTCAGGAAGACGTAGCCGCTCAAAAAAATACTGCAGGACTCAAGATACGTCGCGCATACAATCGGTGGTTTTGTAAAAGCAGGCGTTGGCTAGAAATTCCATGTAAATCCGCTTACATTTCACTACACCATAAAATGGTTGATAAAGTATTTCGGGAAGGGAGAGGGAGGGTGTAGTGCACAACAAAGGCTTTCACGTCGGTGGCGTATGGGCAAGTTATAAACAAAGTGTCTAGATGTCGCTTCCGGTTGGATGTGGTGATTTGGTTAACAATGACCGAGGGTACACGGAGGTTTCATAAGTCGCTTTACCGTAGCTTAAGTCGATGTAGTGCTTAGAGCGCTTTAAGAACGTCCGTCTAACCACCTAAAACCATTTCAAGTCGCTTTATCTCAAACCACCTCGATACGTCGACGTAAGGAGTTGAAGCGCTTTAACAACCTACGTGTACCCACCTAAATCCCATTTTCTACGTCGCTCCTTGTAATTGGTTGAAAAGAGCGCGCGTAACGTCACGAAACTAGGACGGCCAGCTGTCACTTCGTTAAAACGAAGTCCAAAGCCAGCTAGCTGAATGAGGACTTGGGATATGGTTTACTTCATGTGGGATTAGATAAACGCGACTCTACTTTGACTTGGAAGACACCTCCGTGTACCTGCGTCGATGTGAGTTCGAGTAGACGTAAGATAAAGCGACGTATGGTTAAGCGACTTAAGAACCCCCCCCCCCCGTACCCTCGGTCCATGTTACAATTTTCCCCTTCTTATAGTGAGAGATACTACATATGTGTGTGAAATTTTATGATATTGTGATATCTCTCGCTATCAGGAGAGTAAAATTTTAATATGTCTAGATATCATTTTGTATGACGTAAACAATCGGTACAGATTAAGGCTGATAATAAAGGTACGAGTTCCTACTCATACTACAAACATATCTCCTGATAGCGAGAGACACCACATATGTGTATGGAATTTTATGACTTTGTGGTATCTCTCGCTATCAGGAGGGGGCAATTTTAATGTGTCTAGATGTCATTATTTATGACGTGTAAACAAATCGGTACATATTAAGGCTGATGATAAAGTTCCTACGCGTACAAACAAATTTTCATACTTAAAAATAGAGTTTTAATCAGTGTAACAAGCAAGTTGAAATTAATGAAGCTGGTTTCCCTCAGGATAGCTATAGTATCCGCGGCCTATCTTGAGTTCGCCCCAGAACGAACACAGATAATCGATTGTATGTTTTTGTTAACAGAGTGCCTTGTTGATATCTAAGATGGTTACAAAAACAATGGCGACCGTCGATTAAAGCCGCCCCCTCCAAGAAGACGTAGCCGCTCATACGATACTACAGGACTCAAGATATGCCGAGCAAATAATAGGGCTCAGACGTAACACTCTCATCAGTAAAGCGAACGATTAAAAAAAACCTTGGTGTTGAGTGACCAACGTATCCTCAAAATTTGAACGGGTCAGAAGCCTGGACGTCGGATACAAGTGCCTAGTAGTCCACTTTTTGTAGCAGGTGGACCAATTTTAAAACTTAAGAGATTTATAAAATTCGACAAATTGCATAGTACTTCCTAGACATCTGCCCAGTACGAGTGGCCCAACAATATTCTTGTCTTAAGAATTTCGACAGGGAAGATTAGTTTTTCAGTGCACCTAATTATTATTCAATGTTGTATCAGGCACATTTTCCCCTGCCGAGCCAATGAAATAAATGCTGAAATGATCCAATGAAATAAATGCTGATATACCAAATGAGGCTGTGCTTAGAGAATTACCGTATTGCCAATTTAGTTCTTGATAAAAATTTTATGTCGACTTATAGTTGGTATCATTAAGACTATTCGTAATACTTCAGCTTAATCAATTTTAAGGACCATCACAAACCAAATTTCGCAAAATTCAAGGACCTTCTGCAGAATCGCAAAGATATATAAAAATAAAGCCATATAAATATGTTTAAAAATGGTAGGAATGTGTTCTTAAAGTTCTAAACGAACACCTCAACTAGGTCATCATTTGACATCCACCTTTGTTTTCACAAAAACAAGTTTTAAATTGCCAGTAGTTTCTAGTCCAGTAGCAGAATTTACTACCACCGTCCGATGCAATAACAGTGTCCAAATTAATTGTCTGAAGCCATGGGTTTTATCATCTAGTTGTCCACACGTCTATTGGTTTTCACTAAATAACTTGCGTGTGATTCAATTTTTTAATTCGATTCTTGAACCAATGGAAAGGTCTCGTCACGACGATTAAAATGCAATACTGAAATGTCAAGATTGGTCCAACACTGGCGACATGATGGAAATTTGGGCGAAATCTGCCTGCGGAAGCCTTCTACTGTCCATGATGGATGGTTGTCCTGATGCTGCAACAGAGGTCTTTAGTTAGGACTTGCGTGTTTTGTTAGGCCTATGACAATAATACCACGGCCTTTTAGGGACAAGTGCTGATTTTTTTTTCATTGTCCAAGGCTTTTTAATGCGAAAATGAAAAGCAATGACTTAAGGTTTCAAGCACCATGACGAGATCAGTCAGTCGACAACAACATTGGCAGTGAACGAGCGGCATTTCTCCAGAATAGTTCTTAGGTCCGTTGCAACAGAAATACTCAGCACAGTTAGTTACGAGCCATGTTCAGCTCGATTATTTGGACTATGACGATCATTACCCATCATGTTCTGCGAGAGGAGACCAGACTTGCCAGTTTTGCTGATGACGACTTTTTATTCATAAAGGTTTTGTTGCATGAAAATTACTTACCTCGGACTTTGGGCAACAATAAATTGTACTGCTCCTCCATCGACTGGTATAGGGTCTTATAAATTGTCTTGAACTCATCGCTAAAACAAAGTGAGCTCGAGTTAAAATTTAAAAAATAACGGAGAATGCACGAAACTTACATCATAAAATTGCTGTAAGCTTATTATATTCGTGTGGAATTTTACATATTAGAGTAAATACAACACAGTAAAACAGGAGCCAAACTTCTACATTAAAAACACCTTATATTCAGTTGTACTTTATTATGGACTTAGCTTAATAGTTCGTTGATGTTTGTTGGTTCGAAACCCAGTGACATCGCATCAAAGAAATATATGTCCGTATTAAAAGTATTAATCATTCTTGGTGTTTGATAAAATGGTGTATTTTTAGCATTAACTTATTTGCACTACGCCATAGCAATGTGTAGTGTTCACTACAGAAGCCTAATTCAGACCAGGCCCGTAGCTAGTATTATCTTCTGGGAGGACAAGCAGCTTATTTAGAACCCCCACCCCAATCACCTTTTTCTGAGATTGTATGTGGTGATATTGCTCTTTTCACAATTATGTAGTGTTAATTCCCCGCCCAGTCAAAATTTTGATTCTGTCAAAGTATAATTTTCCTAACCTGGAAATACCACAATTTAATAAAATTATTTTTATTTTTACAAAAAAAAATGGTGCTTTTCGAATTTTTTTTGTTTCGCATCGATTTTCTAGTTTAGATGATATGTTGAAGGACATTGAAAAGATTAGGGGCAACAGGAACGGCATCGATCTGCCCTTGCACAATTTTATTGTACCTTGTTGAAAAGTAAAACAAAATTGTTTAATGAACAGGCAACAAGCAGTTTTACTTATTTATTTGTGTGGTGAAATAATTTGAATTTATAATGATGGAAAACTTACACTATCCCCACCAATGGAGATCTTCGGCAGTGTTCTTAATTTTTCATCTTCCTCAGAAGACGGCACTATGTAAACATAAAAACCTTGGCTCATATTTCAGAATTTATTTTAAAATTTTTAGACCTAGCTAGGAGTTGAGACCACCGATCTCAATGCGACGTTTTATCTGGACTTCCCACTGTCAAGCTCTAAGGCCGGCTGTGGTTTGGCTACATGAACGCCACCTCAGAGCATTAGAATCGGTTGCTATCTGAAGGTTCCAAACACGAGGTGTACCACTAATGAATCTGACTGGCAGCACATACAAACGCATTGACCAGCTAGTCACACCACAGCTGGCCTAGGGATATTGACAAACAGCGAGAGGTCCAGATAAAATGGTGCGCTGATATCAGTGGTTTCCAGTCCTAGCGCGAGGCTTAAAAAAATGGAGGCAATCTGGAGTGTAGAGCCGAGGTTTTTTTTTTTTTTTTTTTTAGTTATTGGGTACTTCTGAGGAAAGTGGATGTCACTCTGCCGGAAATATAAGAGGAACACTCTTGAAAGTGGTGGTGATAGTTTTATCTGTCATTATGTCTTCGAATCACCAACTGCCGGTAATCTCATAGTTAGAATTTGCTTATGTTGCCCTGTACGTTGTCCAATTCGATAAAATGCATGTAAATTAATTCACAAAATATTTAAAGCCGATCGAACGTGCATTGTGCAGTACAGAATAGACGTAATCTAAATTGTTCCAGCTGAACATTTTCGAGTTAGTTTTTTTTTTGTGTGTGTGTGTGTGTTTGTATATAAAATGTTTATATTTATATTCTGGTCTATAAGCCAGACCCATGATTCAACACCTACTTGCACGCCATCCAATCCTGCACTTCGGCGGGGATGTGAAGTGCAGTTCGAACTGCTTTCTGGTTCAGATACGCTTCAATGTTAACATTACTCATACAGGTAGGATCTGCCTTCACAGCTCCTTGTCCACTGCTACTAAACCACTGCAGAAATAAAAAGGAAAACAAATTACTCTATTGATAACAAGTCCCTAACTTTCACACTAACATAGTCAAATGGCATGCGAGAAAATATCCTCACTAGCTACGTTAAGGGAACGGATTTTGTCACCAAACCACCTTCAAATGGCTGAGACTCATTTTTCTCCATGCACTGAGTACACCGTGAATGTGTGACATGCTCCATGGTGATCAATTGTTGTTGGTTTTTTTCAATGTCACGTTAACCCTTACATTTAATTTCTTTTTTGTATTCAGCACTAGCTGATGTCTTCCACATTAGAAAACTTAACACCTATTTAAGAAAGAATATTTTCCTTATATGGGCATCTCACTATTCTAATAGAAATTAATCTGTTATGGATTGCTGACTTCTGTTCGAACCTTCATAAGTTACAAAGTGAATCAGCTTTAACTTGCAATGAACGATAGATCGTACAGAAGCAAGTAACCAGTAACCAGAGTTCTGCATGGCAGACAAGACTGTCACAGACACCTTCATGAGGAGTGAATAGCAGCAACCGCTGAGGCTCCTGGGATGCTAAGATGTCCCTCTTTCTTTACAAGTTTCCTCACAATCCTGAAAAAAGCGAGCTGGTCTTTGAGGTATTCGTAACTTCTGATAATCAGATGGTGAAGCAAGCACTTCACAGGATGTACTGAAGGTTGTCGCTCTGGCCTATAGGTGGAGCACTGGCACATGAACTGCAGTCAATTGGTGAACATCATGTTCTGAATAGATCAATGGATTTGAGTTGAATGATTTGAAGAGTGCCTTTGACTGTGTACAGGTGATGATGCCAAGTACAATTCCTTGTTTCGGTAAACTAGCATCTTGAACTGCTGGTTTCCTACCCCATCGTGTCTGCATCCTTTAATAATTCCTACCTACCGTTTTTGAAATCTTAAATAAATACCTAAAAACAATTGGCTAACTAATTTACTCACAAACTAACCAGAAAGCTTAAGCTGCCCAACATGAATCAAAATTAAGAATGCCACCCACATCGCTTGCTTCGCTCGCTCCGTTGGCGTCGTCTCGCTTTGCTCGAAGGGGTCCCTTACTGCAGCATCTCTTTGAATAAGACTTAGACTATTATTTCGTCACCATTCGTCTGTAAATGCCATCCCGTACTCGTAATGCCTTTACTCTGCACGTGTCTGTTGGATGAGGATAATGAAAATATTGAGCAAAGCTGCGTGTTTATTGATTGTTACTGAGAACAACCAGTTCTTAACTCATTTGCTCTTTGTTGCCGCCTAACCATTGTTACCGAAAAGCACGAAAAAAATTTGCGGCCTTGCAGTGCTGGAAACACCGGTTCTCGTCAGATCCCCGAAGTTAAGCAGCATTGGGCTGGATTGATACTTGGGTGGGTGACCGCCTGGGAATCTGGCTGTTGCAGACATAGGGCCTTAGGGCTTCGGGCAGATGACCAGGAGTGGTTAACGCTCGTTAAATCCTTTGATCCTTTGAAAAAAATTTGGTCAACAATCGTTGACGTCACGTATTGTTGTGTGATGGTTGCTGATTGTCGTAAACGGTCATGTTTCGTTAATTTGGGGCATTTAGGACCTAAATTTGAATTTAAGAATGCGCCCAAGAGAAATTAGGAGAAATTTCCTTTCTTCCAAACCCTTTCTCCAATTTTTGAGGCCACTATTTCAAGAGGAGTTGAAGGGCACACATTTAATAAATAAATAAATAAACCCACTGAACGATTTTAATAATGTCAGATTAGATAACAATAGCAAAAAATAAACTGAAGAAATCCAGAGTCCTCTAAAAAAAATTTCTGTAACTTTATTATTTCTTTGTTCCATTAACTCTAGTTCTACTCCCCCTGTTATGTTCGGCGCAGATTCATATTTTTATTAACTCGCCACTGGCAATTAGACTAAACATATTTATTAGAGACAACAAGTTTCTCATTAATCGGTAAATGTGAAACTTTGTCGTCAAATTAAAAAGTTAATTTAGGAATCATCAGAATCAAGTAAAACAAATCTCAATTCAAAATCTAGTGATAACCCTTACATCTGCCAAAGCCTTAAGTGTTTTATAAATTATGGGATTTTTGACGAGCTTGTGTGAGGTGCATGGTAACATCAGAACAGTAATTGCTTGTTTGGACCACTGGTAAGCTAACAGAAAAATCTGGTATATTGGTATACTGGTAAAATTGGTATATTGAAACATTAAAATCCACCAAGAAGAAGTGAAAATATCTTCAGTTCGGTTCTTGTTTTGTACCAATACGCCTGCCAAATTGGCTTCTAGGAAAAATAATTTTAATCGCCAACTCCTTAATTTAATCGCCAATAGGCGAGTGGCCGGTAGTTTATGCAAGTGTATTCATAATACGAAAAGAACAACCTCTTTTTATCTGTTATGACTGACAAAAAAATTGTAGTATACAAGAAAAATAGGCATTGTACTGCAAGACAACAACACTTGTCTAGAACGTGCACGACACAATTAGCAGGTCATTGGCTTTGCGTATAGTTTCAAAGGGTTTCAAAGGGTTTAACGAGCGTTAACCACTCCTGGTCATCTGCCCGAAGACCTAAGGCCCTATGTTGCGTATAGTTAAAGTTGTGCAACAATGTACATGCCGAAGGTAGCAATGGGTATGACATCAAATAAATTAATACTCCTCTGTTAGTTTCAGCTCCTATTTTTGCTTGCACATTTAGCTATGAAACTTTGCGTTATAATGTAAGATGTTTACTATTATTATTTTTTTAACAATCACGTAATTGTAGTTTGCTGCAGTATAGCGTTCAACAATGGACAAGGAGGTGGAAGAAATACAGCCAAACAAGTATCAGTTATACGATGGCGTTCGGCAACAGTGTGGTAAGACTTTCGCTGTTTACCCGAGTGGCGAAAGTCTTACCACATTGTCTAACATATTTGTACAACGACGAGTTGAACCTTTAGGTGTATGACCTATTGTTGCAATAAAGTGACAGTGTTAGCGCATTGTTACCGAACTATCGTCGAACATATTTGTACAACAACGATTTGTATTGTTACTAACCGAGCCATTGATGTGATAGTATAACGAACCATTGTTGGCGGGAATGTTCTTTGCTCCAACTTCGTTTTTAAAACTCAATAAAACTCAACTGCGTTTATTTTAATCAATGTTAACTCTTTCTTTCAGGTCTTTCTTCAGCTGCAATAAATGTATTACTTTGGAAGCATTGATACGTAAACATTGATTGCGGTGGTAGATTTACTTACATAAGAACGAAATGCCTTCTTTTTCTTACTTACGTAAGTAAGAACTCCACGCCTTCGTTTTCTATGCCAAGAATTCATTTTTCTTATTTAAAAATTTAGTAGTTGTTAATTTAAAGTGTGAAATAGTTTAATAATGCTTTAGAAACTATTTGGAATACGTAAACATGGACAGCGATAGTAGTTTTCCTACTAGTGGTAAGACAACAGTTTCATTGTTGCAGTAGTGTGTCTTCATTATATAAATCCACTGCTGCAACAATGGTCCAACAATGAAAGAGTTGTACAACCGGAGGAAGAGTACTTGCCCAGGGTTCAAACGGTTTTGTAGCGAGCGTTAACCACTCCTGGTCATCTGCGTGACGAAGCCATAAGGCCCGGCTACCCCAGCTGCCCCTTTGTGTAATAATTGCTTCCACCGCACGGCATCTCTCCAGTTTGATCGCTGGGAAGGATCATTCACGAAGGAAATGTTTTCAGCTGACCGACTATTTTTACTTATCATACACGGTGATAGCCCTGTATATTTTATATGATTGAAGTCCTCGCTCCAGCAAAACTAAAACTATTAATTTCTCCGTTTCTATTCAATATATTTCGACCAAACTTGTCCAGATAGTAGGTAGCAACTTTTCTAAACTTTACACCAACTTTTATGCAATTCCGTGCAAGAGTAAACGTAGGAAGCCACATGTAAATTTGAAAACTGTTCACTTCTTGTTGTTGTTGTTGTTCTGGTTCTTGTTCTTCTTGGCTGACACGGTTTCAGAAAACACTACTGCACCTACCTAAAATCTGAAACATGATCTGATCCAGAAATTTCCCTGGGCTTCAACCTTACAGGGACCACTTTTTCAATTGGTCGATCCATTCCTGAGTTACGGGACCCTAAACGATCATTTTGATTGTTTTACATTGTTTTAACCATTGTATTTAGGGAACAATGCCACTCACCAACCTCCAGATCCATTCTTCGTGCGTGCAACAATCGACTGCATGCATAAACCTTTATAGCGCGACACCATAGCCGTAAAAAAGGTATACACGGATTACAAACAAAAACGTCAAGTGTGCCGTAAAAAAAGGGGTTATATGATTGAAGTTTCATTTTACTTGTTAAAATGTACACAGATAAAAATTGGTGATTTTTAATTGAAATAATCAAATATACAATTCAGAAAATTGCATCTGTTTAAGTGCCGTTGCGCTTTACCAATCATATACGTTACGTAAAGCACAACAGCACTTAAACAGATCCAATTTTATGAATTGTACATTTGATTATTTCAATTAAAAATCACCAATTTTTTATCCGTGTACATTTTAACAAGTAAAATGAAACTTCAATCATATAACCCCTTTTTTTACGGCACACTTGACAGTTTTTGTTTGTAATATAATATATTAATTTGGTATAAAATAATTATTAGTGATAACCCTATTTCATCAAGAATAGTAGACTAACAAAATTCCAACCCAGTTCAACACTCTGAAAACAAAATTATTCCTTTTCAAGCCTTGAAGTTCTCAACCCTTTCGTGCATGAATCATTTATGGTGATTTTTTTTTTAAGTATCACATACTTAAGTCAGTCACGGGATTCGAACCGGCATTCACTTGGGTTGGAGACGAGACGCTGATCACTGAGCTGTTGCTGCTCGCTTTTGTCAGAAACCTGGGACCCCACACAAAGCTGCAGTGCACGTGGGGACATACTTCTTGGCCCGACTAGTAGCTGGCCTTATTTGAGGGCATTATGCAAGAAAGGGGTAATTTAGGTATAATAAGAACAGTGATTAACCCTATTTCATCAAGAATAGTAGACTCACCAAAATATCTCTTTGCAAGCTTTGAAGAACTTAACCCTTTCGTGCATGAATCATTTCTGGTGATTTTTTTAAAGTCTCATATGCTTAGGTCAGTCGCGAGATTCGAACCGGAATTCACTTGGTTAGGAGACGAAGACGCTGATCATTGGGCTGTTGCTGCTCACTTTGCTCATGACCTCGGGGCACCCCTCACAAAGCTTGTGGTGCATACGGGGACATATTTCTTTGCCCGGCCAGTAGCTGTCCTTATTTTAGGGCATCATGCATGAAAGGATTGATTCAGATATAAACACAAAGTGATTGACCCTATTTCATCAAGAATAGTAGACTAACAAAGTTGAAGGCCATTTCAAGGCTCCAAAAACAAAACCTTTTTTTTTCAAGCCTCAAATTCAACCTTTTTAAAGAATTCAAGGCCAAGTACGAACTCTGAATCAACAGCAGTAATGCAAATTAAAATTAAAATATGTAGGAAAGGTAACAAACCTTTGCAGGTATTCGATCTTTAAAACCATATAAATTCAGAATGTGCCTGGTCTCATGTTGTAACATGGCAAGTCGCTCCGAAGATAAGGCGCATGCGTCATATATATTGTAAGGGTTTAGGTAGCCACCCCATAAAATAGACATCACTTGAGAAAACTGAAAAGAATAAACAGATTACTACAGATTATGCATCAAACTATAATCTATATAACTAAGATCGTAATATTTGTTTGTTTGTGTGTGTCTGTGTGCGTATGTCGCTAGATCACCGAGTTTCCCACTACTAACTATCGAAGTCTTATACTGCTAACTATTGAATTGTCCGCATAAGTAGTGATTCGAACTCGCTTTTCAACAATAGGCACAGTACTGATGACGTAATGTTTTTTTCACTCGCAATATTTTCACGCAAACGGGATGTAAGCCCCTGTCTCTTAACCCTCGACCTAAGTTAATCTAATAAAAGCCTGCGCGACTACTAACGGAGAGTGTGTGAGTGTCGTCAGTAGGAATTTAGATAATCCGTATTCCATTGACATACGTAGTGGTAATCTCGATAATCTTTATTCCGTTGAAATGTCTATGTCTCTTAATCCTGGATCTAACTAAATCTAATGAAAGTTAGAGCGACTGCTTTCGGGAAATCAGTCTTTTCATTCAAACGGGGAATCACAACAATGCTCTACAAAACCGGCCGTATTATAGGGGGCTGCCCTAGTTTAATTTAATTACAGTGCAGTTATTGGAAAAATTGCGAATTCTTTGGTTAACTAAATACCAGTGGTGGTCTACAAAAAAAGCACAATTTGAAAATTTATTTATTACGGTAAGTCTAACATTTTTTCTTTAATTTAAAAATAAAATTGCAAATAGGGATTAATTTCTGAACCAAAATTCAATTCTGATTCCAAAAAAGTGGGTCCTACTTGTCAACATTTTTGAAAAATAACTTCGGAACTGGTTTTTGGATCCAGGAAATTGGTCCCTATTTGAGATTTTTGGACTTCGAAAAGTTTCAGGTTGTTCGGTTGTTTTTGTGTGTGGATCATCTTGCATTTATGAACAGCAGGCATGCCTACATTCTTACCCCATTTATGCAAGTTTTATCAGTATTGTTTACAAAATTGCACGTCTCTTCAGTAACACTTCCAGAGCAACAGTGTTTTGTTACCTCTTTCCAGAAGCTATACAAACAAAAGAAAAAGAAAACAGAACAAAATATCAGTTCAGTTGCACTGCAGGAAGTAGCTCACAGATTGGTGAGTTCATCCGTAACTTACGTTTTACCAACGAGTCCATGGTAGTATAAGAAAAAAAACAATGAGTTAAAATTGAACGGGATACTATTCATACCATTGCCAACAGCGAACCCCTATAATTAATAACAGACAAACATGTGTGAGGTAGAGGTTAACATTCAACACACAACTTTTATACACACTTTTATAAAATAAATCGTAATCTGACTTCGTATTTATACCGCACTGAAAAAATTGGAACAGGAATTACAAAACGAAATCACTTTTAAATTACGCAAAATTATGCATTTGTTTTAAAGGCATCTGCGGAGTCGTAAAGAATAGTTGGTCAAATATTTCTACGATGATCTTAATTCTACAACTAAATTGTGTACTACCATATCATAAAATTTAAGCACTTTTTTTGCTTACAACATTTTGGAAAGTCCAAAAGAGCTTTCCATGGCACAAATTTAAGCCTCCGCCTCTAAGCAATTCAGAATTGTAGAGTTGTAGGGTCTATAGTTGCCTGATGAAAAAGCCGTCTGAGCAACACCATCTCCAGAAAACTGACTGTCGAAAATTATATGAAAATTGTAGGAATATTTTTTTTCTAAGTCCCAAATTTCTTGTATAAGGACAAGTTTACTAGGTAATCCTAATTCGGAAATTCCATGGATCTTTTGCACACAACAGTCGACACGAGCATGAGGCATTAAAGGGCTCTTCTCTTCCCGAAAATGGTAGGGGTGGCTAAGGTCAAGTTCGAACAAGCGACCTCTTGCACGCAAGGCAGTCGTGATAATTATTAAGCTACCTTGCCCCATTGTATCAAGAGTACTACAGAATTACAAAAATATTATAAGAAATGGGTCAGACACATCTTCCAGATTATTGTCCAACTCCTGGTTATTTAGTATCTCATTGCACACAATATAGTATATGGAATTATTTACCTTAAAGTTGATGGGGAATGTACCATTCAAGACTCTGACAGAAAGAGTTGGTACATAAAAGCCACCATAACTTTCTCCAGTGACATAGAAATCATGATTCACAAATTGTGGGAACTTCTTAAAGAAACTCTGCAGGGCAACGTAATTGTCCATAGAAACCTCATCGTCATCAGTTCTGTAATTGCGATCTTGGGAATATGAAAATCCAACTCCAGCTGGAGATTCCAGGAAAAGCACATTTGATACCTACAAGAAAAGGATATGTATCACAAACGCCATTTGACAAAAATAGTTTGCCATTTTATTTATCCAGTGCTAAATTTGTCATGTCAGTGAAACAAAACAAAAAAATGAAAACTTAAATTATCAATTTTTACTCAATTGAAGTTAGAAGCACCTTTATATAAAGTTTTTATAGTTTTGAATATTTTCCCGACTTAAAAGCACCTTCACATAAATCAACAAAAATTTGAAGCAAGCTTAATTTCGCAGGCTTATGCAAAGGGTTTTTGCATGTGTCTTTATTTAAATTATTCTTGTGTAGATCAAGGTACTTTACGCAATATGCATCTTTAGTAGTTGAATTAAACGTTTAATTGATGATAAAAATATTCCACAGAAATCGCCACAATTTTATCTCCGGATAGAAGTGCTGTCTGCTTGCTTTGGCTAAGAATATAACAGGGCCTGTAGGCAGTGTGTAAAAATCGTAGGGACTGCAGAATAAGAACCTAGGTTTTTTTTTTAAACTTATGTTAACTACTCTGGTTGACGGCACAAAGAAAATATAATTTTTAACATGAATTCCATGGTGGCTGAATTTAGTTGGTCTTTCCATTTATTTCTGCATATGTCAAAGATGTTTTTATCGTGCTTTGCTGTACCTTTAACAAACTACGCTATTAGGGACACCTGGAGAACTGGCACCAGGGATGCTCGTATATAAGGCTGCTATTGAAAACAGAAAAGTGTTGGGGCAATTTGGGGCCTCGAAGGTCAGCTTCAGTAGCCCAACGCACAGGAATCGCTGCATGTGTAGAATGAAATTTAGCCCCACCAAGAAGGTGATAGCACCAGCAGTCTTGTAACGATTTCTTCGACGCGATCTTAAAGTGACTGGTGCTGTAAGTAAACTGGCCTTTGGAAGAGTAATTTGTCCAAGGTGTAATTGAAAATGCTTTTTAAGTATAACTTCTATGAGTAAGTCTTATGTAAGCTGCTGTAAAAAAACTTACAGTATTCCAGCTGTATTTGTTGATGTAAATGCTTTTGCCATCAGGGTTCACAAAGAATGGACCATTCTCGGTTAACATTCCGATCAAGGAGCTGCATCCTGGGCCGCCATTCAGCCACAACACCAGCGGATCATTAGCTGGATCACGAGAACTTTCCACAAACCTACAAAAGAACATAAATTCAGATCTGTGTCAAATGTCACTGCTCCCGTTGCAAATGTCTTCAACTTTAGCACCAAGGATTTACATTTTAAAATAAACAACGTATCTGTGAAACAAAGAAACGAATTCTATAAAAGAAACTTGCAGAAGCTCCAAGCGACGGCAACAAACATTGCATCTTTCAAGGAAGTACGTACAAAAAAAATTGGTACCGACAGTGATAGGCTCACATCTTATAGAGACTAGAGGTTTCCAGCATTTTTTGTAGGACAGTTTAGGGAGCCACTTTGCAGAGCACGAAATAAGCGGTATTACAATGCAATTTGCACCCCAAATTTATGTGTCCTTCCTTACCAGTTTCTTCAGTAAAACAATTCAACAGAACAACGCTCCACCCCTCTTAAGACTACTCATTAAGCACGTGCGGTCTGACATGCACAAGTAAACTAGAGTCTCGAAATAGTTTGAAATTTAATGTACTCAATAACTAAAATCTTCTACTCTTCAAAAAACACTTGTTTAAAGAACCAGCAGATTTGCCACCTTATAGTGTGGCGTTAGTAGTTGACTTTTTTAATCAAAGATTTTTTTAAATGACCTTTTCAAATAAATAACTGATAGCTTATTCAAGAAAAAATTAGAAAAAATGTTGATCAATTTTGGTATATGGTGCTACGCATTTTTGAATTTGCATAGCAGAGCTGTAAATAATTGTAGCGCTGCTTTGATACAATACCAGCGTCAATCGCACCAAGGATTTATAGGGGTTTGGAGTTATACATTTTTATTAATTTTACATGTATGCATAAAGCAGTTTTTGGGATATAAACGGGGGTTGAGTCGTGGCGATTGTCTAATGACGTCAAGTCCCACTCGAGTCGTTTATTTTAACGGGTCATACGTATCAATTATTAGCACCAGACCGGAAGTGCCTGAATAGCAGTCGATGTTCCTTGATTTTCAATGAGAACACGTGCCAGCAAAATGTAGGCGTTTTTATTGAATAGTTTGCGGCTAAATCGTTTGCAAATGAAGGGTTGTAGGTCGATGGCTAAAAATTTTTGCCAATTATGTTTCTGTATGAAAAAAAAGTTGAACCGGAACTGGCCCAGCTTATTTCAGGTTTTGACAACATGCACGGAAAACGGAATTCTAACTGTTCGGTTTTGGGCAAACCACTGAAAAAAAGTGGCGGCTACTTTACGGTTCGCCGGCAAGGCTGTCCTAGTATTCTAACGCGTATTGGCAATTTGGGCAGTTATGTGGCTCCTGCTAATCAGGTAATTATTGTATAATCGTTTATTTAGTATAACAGTTTTTGTAGTATCAATTCGACAAACGTGTGAGGCAACGGGATAGTGCATACTTAGTGCGTAGCTAACGGATTTATAAGGCAGGGGCAGCACTACACAATAAAGGCAGAATTATAAATTCATTCCATGATCACTTTCGATAGTAAAATAAACAATAGAGGGAACAAGTTTACTTTACGAACATGGCCCGAAATCCTAAAAAAGAGAAAAAAACCTACCTTTAATTTTCACGGAAGTCACTACAAATTGATCCCAAATTGCGGAAACTCGTTAAATCGTCATTATCACAACCTAACTAATTAACTGCCTCAGTATAAAATATCAAACCCCAAACTTACTTACCTAACATAACCTAACTGACAATAACAACAAAACCACACAAAACCACACGAAACTGAAAATAACAACCCGCCTACCGGAACTGTTTACGAAAAAAAATATAAGGTGCCCTGCCGGCCCTGCGAGCAAAAGCAAACACCGCATAGATGTACGGATTGTGGCGCTACAAATCGACCGTTTTAAGTAGTTTTAAAAGATTTCCGCACTCTAAAACGAACTGTTCCTGTGTGTAGGAAGGTGTTGGAGCCATTTGGAATCAATATCATAAGGATATCGAGTATGTGCCTAATGTAAAATTTAGCCCAATAGAGAGCTTTGTCTTTCGTCTATGAAAATAATAATGTTGCGATTTCATAATGGCAAGCGTTCTTTGATAGCAAGTGTGTCTGATTTTTTCATCCAATGTGCAGCTTGGAGCATCATAGAAACAAAGTCCATTATCTTGTTTCATTGGTAACAAAACAGTAAACACCACAATCCAACAGGGGTGATTCGTTAGTCTGTACGCACAGCTATACTTTTCATTGGCATCTGGTAAGGTGGTGGTGGGGGGGGGGGGTTGCTTTGGTGTCTAGCCGGGATCAATGGATTTAAGGACCCCCCCCCAAGCTGTGCCAAAATATTATTAATTTTTTTTTATTTATTTACATTTTGTTTTATAAATTTAAGTATTTCCGACTGAGGTCCATTTTTCAGAATGAGATTTTTTTTTTTTGGTGTGAAGGCGGGATGGTAGTTGTTGCTCCCCCTCCTCCCCCTCCAAAATAAAAATCGACATGGTCGCATTGCATGCCTGAATGTTTAGACCTATTTAGTTGATTTGTACGACTGGAACCTACGTCGCTTTTAATAATAAGGGCGTAATCGTAGCATTGGTTATGATGGATGATGCGTAGTGATTGTGTCCTCCGTTCTTCAACTGCAGGGGCTTATTTAACGGAAAGGGGGGGGGGGGGGGGCGGGGGGGGGGCGGGGGGGGGGGCGGCCCCCCCCCCCCCCCTCCGACCCTCGACGTAAAAGGGACTTCATGGCAAAATGGGCCTTCATTTCCCAACCATCAGCAGGAAAATAAAACCAATAACAAAGGACCCGACAATGCCGTACTGCCACCATGTTAGTCTTACGTATTCATGTTATCTTACGTAGTCTAATTGTGCATACGATACATATCAACATTAAGGATTAGTCCAAACATTAGTGTTAACTCCGTTAAGACTGAAAAATAATTGAAAATGTCGACTAGTTATCTGGCTTCAGCATTGAATTCTGACTCGAGATAACTATTTAACATTTAAGATTTTTTTTTTCGCCAGATGTACTCTCTGCTGAACCATTACTGCATTTCCCTTCACAACTTGGGAGTATTCAAACAAAGGTGATAATTTGTTTCTATAAAGCAACAATGAGTGGCAAGCAACAACATTGCTGTTCTACTCAAACTTCGAATACACTACATCCAGCTTGATGATCTTTTTGGCGTGAGCAGTTTATGTATTTCTTTATGAAATTCTTGTTAGATTTATTAGACTCGCTCTCCTGTGCTCACTGCGGCTAAACATATAACATCAGAAATCTGTCTGAAGAAGCGAGAAATAATTTCCGTCTACTAATGTTCTGATCGAAATCAGGTTTTCTTGCTGCGCTCTCATCTCGCAGTATGGCGGCCGCCTCACTATGGCAGAGTAGCGTTTTAACATTTTTAAAATAATTCATTTTAAAAATAAATAAGCATTAGCGCAGGTTTTCGTTATGATTATCTGAACCGTAAAAACGAAAAGAATTGACAGTTAGGCAAATTTAGCCTATAGCGTGAAGAGTAGTTTTCCTAGATAATTACCGAAAAAACGGCAAAAATATAACAACTGAAAAAAGCAACGAGTTAAAAGCCGTTTGTTAACACCTTATGCCAACACCGGCATTTATTGCCAGGAAACGGTGCTAATATTGGCAAATCTCGAATTGTTTCTTTTTACTGTGTAAAATGTTGTACGCAACGGTGTATAAAACACTTAAGATTTTGTTTTGTCTGTCTTCGGAACCTCTTATTTACATGTGAAGAAAAGTCCAATGATTTACCAGTAATGAAAGTAACGTCCATTTGTAGCGTTGAGATATCCTGAATAATGACGAAAGCCTGGTTTGGAAGGCAATCCGGGAAGGTCGATCACTTCATCGGGATGACCATGCGCAAGAACAATCCCGACTGCGACGAAAACAACAGCACACAACGACTGCATCTTTGCCTTTAAACAAATAAAAAATATTACATTTATTTAGAATTAAAGTGAATCAATTGGCTTACAATTTTGTCTTTTTTTTTTTTTACAGTTCTAGATGATTCAAAAATGAAGTCGAACATTAAAGATTTAACCAGAATTTGTCAAAATCGTGAATTTTGTTTTTCTGGGTTTTCAAGGAACGAGTTAATGCTGTAAGGCCATATGAGACGAAGCAGTTCCAATATCAGCTGGTCTTGTAAAGTGATACCTGCGCCGGTAGATGGCGTTAAACTACAATTTGTTCAAACGTCTCGCTAAATAGTACCTATTTACACAAACCATATAAAATAAATAGTTTTCACAGCAACGAAAAGAAAAATAGACACTGAGCTGATTTCACATTTTTGTCCTGGAAGAGGGTTAGAAAAGGAATGAGCATCTACATTGCAGTTGAACACCACCATCTAATAGTACAACTATTAACCAGCCACTATCAGCATCAGCCTTAGACATATAGATATAGAGAGGAAAAAAGAGATTGGTTGAAAGGGGTTCTTTTAGGGGGATTGGGGCGGTGTTCTCTTGTTCAGAGCCTGGGATGCATCACTGGAGGAGGTTTCGGAAAAGAATAGGCATCTATATTGTAGTTGACCACCATCAACTGTTAACCAGCCACTATCAGCATCATACATACTGATATCGAGAGGCAAAAATGGAGAATGGATGGGGGGAAGAGATGCTTTTGGGGAGGTTATTTTAGTTTAACATCATGTAGTGGTGCAACTGTACATAAGGAGTTGTAAGATAAGGTAGGGGGATTGAACTGGAAGCGGAGATGTGGAGACAGGAGCTGAAGAGTAAGGCTTCTGCGACTAGGTATCGGGAGGAAAAGATGAAGATTCGGCAGGAGAGCTACTACAGACGAGATTGGGGAAGTATCCTGTTGTAAAGGGCGAGAGGGGCCTTGATACAAGGAAATTGGTCTGGAAGGGGGGGGGGTAAGACGGTGATACGTCTGTGAAGAACCTGAGCAAACGTCAGTGCTTGTGCTGGTGAAGTGTTGGGGGCGGCTTGAAGACCTACTGGGGAGGAGGGGATTGCGGGGAAGGAGCGAAGACGCTGTCAGGTGGCTTCTGGTATGGAGGGATGGGGTTTGAGCGTTGAGGTCGGGTGTTTCGGTTTTGCGTCCTTGGGCACTCCCTGCTACAAAAGGGAGTCCCACCAGCAATGTAAGGTTGCTAAGGAGGTGCACGATTAGTTCAAGGGAAGTCTGAATCCTAATTTACTTCTTACTGTATAACTAGAGGACTATACACAATAGCAATACTAATTAGGCAACAGCGAGAAATTATCCTTCTCACTGACCTTCGTAGGCTACATGGATATAACCTTTCAGTTCGATCCCCAACACGAACTGCCGAGCCATCGTTCTGGCAGCCGTATTTATACAGGCTGAAAACAACGGGTCTTGCCTAAGGCTTTACGTCACGTGACTGCCTAGCAGGCGCGATCCGGTTCCAACTGGATTAACAATACGTCTCGGTAGTCACCCGGCTGTTGGCCCTTAGCCAACTCCCTTTTGTGTACGGTAGTTAGCGGCGCACAACAGCTATGTTTTCAGCAAGGTGCACTACAGAGTGCTGGCTCCGTGAGTTGCGTATTGGGGGGGGGGGGGGAATTGAGGCTTAATGGCACGTCGACAGCTTCGTCATTAGCGCCAACCTGAGTCACAGTGCAGTGGTCCAGGTTGCCACTGCACCACACATTACAGAGATATTATTCAAACCCCTAATCTTAATCTTGTCATACATCTGTACCTCCTACAAAAATTGAAAAACACCAGACAGGAGGACAGACTTATCGCCCAATTGACGCACAATGCCATGTGGAAGATGGGAAACGACGACGAACACCATCAAGATGGTGACAATCAACAAGGAAGTGCCGGACCGTAAGTGGCCGTCGACACTAATAACATTCAGAAGGGACAACCCCCCGCAAAGGGAAACAGTGTGAGTAAGTCGGGTGTGACCAATGCGCAAATGGGCCAGCACTACCTCCTCACAGCGACTGCAGCGACACGCCGAGTTGCACTCCTCGACAGTGCCTTTAATAGCTGGTAATTTATTACCGTCCTGTTTGCCCCACAAGGTTTGCCAAAAAGCGTGAAACCTCAGACGCAGAGTTGGAAAGGCGTCTGAGGGAATAAGGCTGAGATTCCTACCCAGAGGGCCAGAAAGGGCCCCTTTCGCAGCAGAATCAAATTGTTCATTTCCACCTATCCCAACATGGCACGGGATCCAGCAGAAAACCGTGCTTTCTGCTGGCCTGGCAAGCTGGAAAGCAAAGCTTGGACACGTTGTGTCAAGGGGTTCCGAGGATTGTAATTCGCCAAGGACTTCAGGGCACTTATGGAATCGCTAAAGATAATGAAATGCGTGCCCTGAAGGTCAAGGATCGATTACACCGCCAAACTAAGATCCAAAAGCTCTGCAGAAAACACAGAATAGCCTGATGGAAGGCGATGGGCAACCGTTACTCCCTTACACACACAAGCACACGCAGACGCCAACGTCCGACTTCGACCCATCAGTAAGCAGGCGCTGATAACCGGCGTACTGATAACCGGAGTTGCTGGTAGAGTAGTGGAACCCTTCGGGAGGGACGCCAGAGCGAAAATGAAACTGCTACTTGGGACAAGCCAAGGGGCAACTGGCATCCCCCCAAGCCTCAAGACGCAGGGTATTTCAAAGGCTATTTCCAGACAGGACTGCTGGAGAGTTGCGTATTGCCGTACGTGTAAGCCGTTACAGCATCATTGTATCATCGTCATCATCATCATTATTATCATAAATGTCTACACGTTCGTGTGAGTGTCCATTTCTAACTCTCTCTTCACATTCCACCGTTAGCATAAGACCGTCTGGAAGAGAAGCTGCGGATATCGCTTCCAACTCCACGCCAGTTGATTTGACACAGCAATATTCTAATTTTTTTTTAAGGCTTCGATTTTCCAAATCTTGCGAGAATTGGCTCCGAACTGGGATGCGACATACGGCAGTTCTACGACATTTCTACGGCAGTCGGCCTTGGCTTGAAGAAGCCATCGCATTCTTTGCGAATATTTCAAGGCTGAGCTGCCACGTGCTAACACTAATCGTTAGGGACCTTTTTCGCGCCCCATGTTCAGATGGAATATGGGGCAACATTATTATGGACAATCCTTCGCCGAGCCCTACGGACCCTCCCTCTCCGCTCCCCTCCTCTTATATCACTCCTGACATTACTCATAGGATTAGCTACAAATCTATTCCTAAAGCTCGAATTTATTTGAACGTACTGTTGCACAACTAGGTTTGAAAATTGTCCTTCGTCTTAAAACAGTGAGGCTGCTGCCCTTTCTGATGTACAACGCGACCTTCCAAAACATAGTAAAGGAATCCAACGGAAAATTTAACAGTTTTTCTGATGTTATACGTATTTGGATGGATAAAAAAATGTTTTTTTTTTTAAATTGCAAATCGTAATAGTGCCGAAAAGTTGGTCTTCGACCACCTAATCAGTATCCCAAAAGAAGAAAAAAATCTTTAAAATTATCTCATTTTCTACTCGCAGAGACCACTAAATGAAACCAAAATCAGAAATAATTTTTTCTTCTTCCAGAAAACAATGCGGATTATCGGCCCCCTAAATAGTGAAAAAAAAAAACATTTTTTTCCGATTTTATGCCGTAAATTAAAACGAAGTTTATGGACAAAATATTTTTTTTTAATTTTAATTCTAGCTTCTTTTATTGATCTGTAAAAGTGCCAATTAAGATAATGTAAAAATCTGTACTTTAATCTGGTCAAAAACATTTTTTTCAGAATTAGTGATTTTTCCCATTAATGTTAAACTTTAGGCCCAGTTGGGCACCTCTACAATTTTTTTAAAGATTTTTTTCCTTTTGGGATAGTTGTTAGGAGGTCGGAAACCGACTTTTCCACACGATTACGATTTGAAATTAAAAAAAAAAAATTTTTTTTATCCATCCTAATACGTGTAGCCGCAGCGAGCCCAACAGCGTGATCGAGGCTGGGATGTTGGACGATTTTCCATTATACGAATTTCGTGTTAAGCTTATAGCACACTGCTCCGTTCCGTCCCGATCCGATAGCTGACGGCAACGGATGGTTCAGCGCACATTGCTTCCGTCGCTAACCGTTTCAGTCTAAGTTTTTTAATTTGATGGCGCACAAATCGGCAATGCAAATGACTTGTAGTGACCTTAAGTAGGTAATTAAATAGAAAGTCGTAGTAAATTAGGTATTAATTCTTTACGCTCGGGCATGATGACATTTAAATCCAGAAGGCAACTGACATAGGTTCGCATCTGTATTTAGCAGGGGAAAGACATTGTGCGCAGGCGCGTGAAGGACGACGACGGCCGTCAACTAACGGCAGGTGCGTACACTTCTACGATGGCATCATTTTTTAACTGAAAGGATTCTGCCTCAACAATCCCGTTCGTCAGCCGACGGGTCGTCACGGAACAGGACGTAGCAGTATACGCGGCTCCTCTAATTTGCATGCTTTTGGTCCAAACAGAAATTTGACGGCCCACGACGTGACGTGACGGAACAGAGTAGTGTGCTACTAGCTTTAGACCATTTTCCGTTATACTATTATATTGTATACGATTTTCCAGTTAGACAATCATCCCTTTAACTGGAAAATCGCATATCTGGAAGATCGTGTACAGTATAACAATAAAAACGGAAAATAGTCTAACACGAAATTCATATTCTGGAAAATCGACTTGCAAGTATAACACCAGAAACCGCAGCCATATTATTGTCCAGTTAGACGGTTATCCATTGTGCGATTATCCATTACAAGATGATCCGTTTAAATGATTTTCTAGATTTTTTATTTAGGCAGATATTAGACAATTAACTGAACAAAAAACGGCTTCGCCGTTTAGAAAAAAAAAACATTAGAGGACGTATGCCCTACTCACAGCTGCCAAAGAACACGAATAAAAACGGATTAAACCATGTGCAATGGCTGTTGCCGTGACGTGACCATGAATTAGCCAATGACGAACGAGAACAATGGCTGTTTGGCCGTCTGATTGGACTAGCCCAGTCACGTGATATGCACGTCACAGCAAACAGCCATGGCGTGTGGTATAGAGTTCACGCGAACGCAACGAACTATAAATTGAACTCCAATACCAGAGAACAAGGACTGTTTATGATCAATGGTTATGTCAGAAAGAAAGACTGTTTCGTGTGAATGGGTATATGTGTATTTTGGGTGCATTTATTGTGAAACAAGCAGACTCCTAGTTAAGGCAGGTTTTTGCCTGTGTTTGTAGGTCGTTTGAAGTGGTTATTTCTAGTTCTTTTGAGTAATTACGTATTCATTTTGTGCATGCATTTTTATCTTTCAATTTGGTAGCGTTTTGCTGTTTATGGCGTCTATTTTGTATGTGTTTGTGGGTTTAGGTTATGCGAATTGGAGTTCAAATTCTAGTTCGTTGCGTTCGAGCGAACTCTAAGCCGTTTTTATTAGTGTACCTTCACGGCTTTGAGTAAGGGCTCTAATGTTTTTTTTCTAAACGGCGAAACCGTTTTTTGTTCAGTAATTTGTTGGCTTTTTTCGCTTCCTTTTTATTGTAATTGCTACGGTCTGGTCTATCATGTGCTCACTGTCCACCGATTTTTGTTTTCGAAAAAACGGAACATTAGAAATGCATATTTATGTTCAGGTTCCGACCAAGGTTTGTCCCATGATTATTATTTGATGGCAACTCACTAGCGTGTGTCTAGATTTAGCATGTGACATCTCGATGAATAGTTGACTCCGCATAGTTGCAGTATCATGGCAAACAATCGCGGAAACAATTCAACTGGCTTCCCGAAGCCCGCATTGAAGAATTAAATAAGTCACTCAGCCGTAGGGTGCGAAGTCTTAAATTTTGTGCGACCTCAAAATTGGGCGGCCTACATGACTGAGTGACTTATTTAATTCTTCAATGCGGGCTTCGGGAACATGAAGATTTAAGGCAAAATCAAGACCATTTAATTTTGATTCTCCACAACGAGCTAGCTTGCTCAAACAACGACAATGTTACTTTCCCGGCACCCAACCATTGTTGCTTCTATTTTATTTATTTATTTATTTATTTATTTCTCTTACCGGAGACTACGCCCACACGCTACACTCTCCATTCTAAAACTTAACCTATACATCTTGTTCGAGTAAGCTATAATCCGATATTGTGCGCCTCCCCTATTGTTACCCCATTGTTAGTGAGCCGCTCCGCCGCCGCCTCCTGTCCAATTTTCTGAAATTCTCGTGCGCAAACGAACTCTAATAAGCACAGCCTGCCGGCCGTGTAAATTATCCCACGCCCAAGAAGGGACTGTCTGCCAGTGCTAGAGGAAAGACATTTTTCACAGGGTTTTGCAGTGAAGTCCAGCGGATGAAAGGCAGGCGGAGCTTTAGAAATCTACGAAAAGAAAATTACAATTTTCTTGCTTTACCGGTTTAACTTCCCATACAGCACTCGACGTCTATTGGACGTTCATTAGTGGTCCAAAACTTCAAATTAAGGCGATGTCCAATATGAGACTTCCAAAACACGTCCGATGAAACATCACACACATTCTGACGTCTCATCCTGGGCATAATTCGTACACAACGTGGTGAATTACGGAGAAAAAAAACGCAAACCCACGAATAAATGGTAAGAACGACCACGAAGATTGTACTGCACCTGAACTACAATTTTATATTTTATATCTGAATTATGCAAATAATTGTTTCATGTTAAGTAATGAATTCCAATTAATTATTTAAAACACGACAGGCTGCTAATTTCAACAGAAAATGTAATAGCGAATAAAGAAAACAACGAAATTAAAAACAAATATCAGTCGTA
This sequence comes from Lithobius niger, assembly GCA_023313725.1. Lineage (NCBI taxonomy): Eukaryota > Metazoa > Arthropoda > Chilopoda > Lithobiomorpha > Lithobiidae > Lithobius > Lithobius niger. The sequence continues at coordinate 5,562 of JAHWFP010140670.1, read as the reverse complement.
TTTTTTGGAAGTATGTCGGTCTTTTTCTTTCGCTAGTTATAAAGCAAGTGTAATGTTAGCGCATTTCGTATAGCAACATGTCTATTTATTTTGGAATTACAAATTGTTGATTCAGCTTCAAAAAAATAAATTGAATTAACTTAAATATGATGATATGAACCTGCATTGAATGTCGTGTTTGTCCAATTGGTCCAGACCTAACGTTTTAGACGTTCCGGATTTACACTGGCCTTCTAATGGAACCCCAATTTCTCAGTCAAAGACTATTTACCCGCCTATTCTTAGTTTCGTGTCTCCCTCCCGTTTTTACGACTGAGGTGCATTTTTCCGACTTTTGTAGCCCACCTCTCCCAGCCAGTTATTTTGACCGTGTTGGTAGCCTATGCAGCGTGCAAAATGTGTACTGTCTCATTGTTGGTTTTAAAACCAGGACAGAATTTTTGGATTAAGCATGGGACAACTTTAAGACTTTTTTATTTAGTTACTTTGGTGTATCACGGGATTCGATCCATCGTCCACTTGGCTAGTAGCCGACGACTCGAACCACTCCAGGGACCCTTAACTAAGTTTCCGGCACGCATCGAAACGTAGGTATTTTTTCTCCTTCTTGGTGACTTGCTGCTGAAGCACTTTTTGAAGCTTATTTGTAGAATTACAGCACTGCAACGCCACCACCAACGCGCCCACGTCAAACAACGAATAAATGCAAATAAATGTAACCCGTCCTCCCCCACCCCCAATCCTCCCTGCTTCCGCTTCAACTTTCATCAGAGCCGGACATATACACCAAACAAAACAACCTAGTCGGCTCAGCTCTGATTGGTAGATATTTGATTGCATTGTCTATCCTCTTGTCCTCAGTTACCTTAATTAACCTACCTCAGCGAGCTAAGTTTGTTCGCTCACTACGGTTACTGCCTGAGGGTAAATTTGACGCTATATGCACATGAAATAGTCTAAACGAGCCAAGTAAGGTTTATATGTTAATAATAATAATAAAAACACTTTAACCCTCATGAAAAGATGGTACGGACTACGGATGGGCAATGAGCCAACTAACACTGATCCAACACAATTTAGAATTAATATTGTCATTTCAAAGAATTATGTAAGAGGGACTTTGACAAGGGCAAATTCAAAGGCTCCCACTGAGATTGGACCAACGTAAACAATAGGAAGCGAGTTCCAAGGTGCTTGTACCCTCATCGCAAAAATATTTTGATTACATCCAAGTCTCGATGTCTGGACTCGTACCTTGTGTGAATGGCCACAAATTGAATGGTAAGTATTGAATTCAAAAAGAGGTGGGCTCACTGAAAAAGACCGTAAACAATCTTATACATAATAAGTCTGATTTCAGCCTCCGAAGCTTTCAAGTAGCTCTAGACCAACTCTCCGCAAACAATCTCCGGGAGAAAGATTCCGAAATCCCAACAAGCTACGTGTTAACTGCGTTGCACCGTTTCCATGAGGTCAATGTCCTGCAGCAGATATGGCGAACAGGCCGGGCTTGCTTATTCCAAAAGTGATCTCACAAAGACCTTAAAAGCCCACACATGAACCGCTTCATTTGCGGAAGTAAAAAGTCGTTTCACAATCGTGAAATCGCGTACAATCCACGTGGTTAATGTGTTGAACGTTACAATCTTATCTGTCGTTGCCCGTGTAAGTCAGTCAATTTTGAAAGCCACTCCTAATAAAACTTATCGAGTTTGTTTTGAAATGTGCTGACTAGTTTTAACTGGCAGCGCTTTATTGGGGGAGGGAGAGGGGCACTTCCCAGGGTCCCAGTGCCAGAGGGGCCCCCAAACACAGTCCGGGGCCCTCCGAACAGGAGAGTCACTGACATGATGAAGACGGAAATACAAAAGAAAGGTTGGATAACTCCTAAAAAAAATTCTGAAACTTTGTGTTAACGTGCTTGTGTTTACTACCATCAAACACAACCGAACGATTCCTCCAGTTTGACCATATCGCGTGATTTTGTCGATTTTTTAAATCGTTACCAAGTATACTGAAAATAAAAGAGTGGCTAGTGTCTAGAACCGAATCAGCATATAACCTTCCTAGATATGAGTGACTCCTGATCGTGGATCGTGGATTTGGATCGTGGATTCATGTCTTATTTTTCCGAACTTTTACACGTTTTTTTCCGCTGCTACTGCCTCGGATATTCGTCTATTTCAACATTTTTCTCCGTTCCCTTGGCTTTAAGGGCGGTATCAGTACCCCTCTGCCCTACCGTTGGCCCGCGTATATTTTTTGTTCTATAAACCCACGGATCTTAATGCAAAGGGAAATAGTAGCAATAATGCCCTTTTCAACCGCTAATGTTATCATGGGACCGAAAGGGATAATTTTGTAAGACAATGGTAGCACTTTTTACATACTACAATCGACGTTAGTAAGTGCGAAATTCCGGGGCCTTACGGGGCGTTTTCTGACTGAACTTTGATTACAACATGAAGTGAGAAATTTTTTTTTTAAACTCGTCGTCATACGGTAAATGCATTTTTGTCGTAGAAAAATTCACCGAGCTAGAAGCTTCGAACGCCATAAGCTGAAACAGTGCTTAAATATTGTTCAACTCTCGCCGTTCCTAAATGATGGATTTTTTTTCTTAATTTAGTGCTACCATTCAATATCTACCTGTGTTCTGATGAGTTGCAGCCGACGAAGTGCTACTATATAGAGGCTGTAAACGTTCTATCATACAAATTATTTCACGATGTGTGAATCACGAGAGAAACATTACGTTAGGCTAGATAATTCCTTATCATTAAGGTTCACAGAAAAAAAAGACAATAGAATTGATTACGAGTGACAGGGAATGCATGAGATTGCAGTTAAAGGGACATAAATCCTTCCGGTTTGTTGTTCCCCCGACCCGTTGAGAATAGCGTTTGCAACATTTACGCAAAATCATCTCACACGAAAGAAAAGAGAAGAAAGTGACTGTGTTGGCAACATTTACATACGTAGGAAATGCATTACATTACATAAGAAACCCACATGGATGCATGTATCTTTAATGACGCTCGTGATTTTCATAAAATGCAAACACTCGCCAGAAGTTTTGATGAGATAAACAAAATACGCATAATCACCATATAATTATCAAATAAATGCAAATAAATAAAAAAAAAATAAAAACGCGTTCATATGACATCTTTGCTGATATATGAATGTTATTACAGTATTATCAACGACTGTACAGGATTTTCCACGTTGCATTAATTAGAACTTTATTAATTAGAAAACAAAAACGAAGTCGTTTGATGTTAAAGGTAGGGTTTAACTGATCCAAAGTCAAAATGGCAAAGCAGGGCCGTAGCTAGGCCCCTTGGCGCCCAAGGCGAGCCCACTAATCGGCGCCCACCCCCTCCCCTTTTCACCGACTACCTATATCAAGAAAAAAATTCACGGATATTATATTGAGGATTACATAACTAAATAGTAACTACTCCTATAGTAAATAAGAGAGACCTGTACTAGGTATTTAAAGCAGTTGAAGACAATGAACATTAACAAATTTAAAAAAAAGTGGTTTTTTATTGAACTAATGGGATTCCGTATTAATTTTGCTTGCCAACTGATCAAAAATCCTTAAGTAAGGTAATGAGAGTAAAGAGATGAGAGTAAATAAAGAGATGAGAGTAGTATATTTCGCTAGAACAACCTGAAAATAAACATTTCAGTATAACTAATTCAACCGGAATAAGAAAACCGCTTTTTTTTTCCAATGTCCGCCATTTTCGGGTGCAAGCATCCCTTTAAGAAGTAAGAAGCAAATATACTGAAGTGCCTCACTATAAACTTTTTTTTTATTTTAGTTTTCAGTTTTCTGATCATTCAAGAAAAAACGAATAACAGGCTGACATAACATGGCCGAAATTGTGCAGCGAGCATTAAACCAAGTCCAAGCAAGCACGTCTCTCTTACAGCGTTGTGAACTTTGATGCAAAACGATCCGTTAAAAAATACTGTATTTGTGCTTTACCATCCACTTCCACGGTTATACGGTTGGGAGGAATTCGACGTGGCGCCCCCAGTAAAGCGGCGCCCTAGGCGGGCACCTTGCGCGCCTTACCCTTCCTACGGCCCTGCGGCTAAGGAACCCAAATAAACATTCCAGTAAGGTTTCATATACTCCAGTGTTGCTGTGGTGTTTAGTCCACGTGACCCCTTACTGCTCTATTCAAATGCTTTTACCATTTTTACTTTTGCACACCATAGATCAGCTAATGATTGGTGCATTCTACTTTTCTAAAAGACATCGTGGGAAAATGGATAAAAACTAATTAGTCTCAGTCGGTGTAGATAACATTCCTGTTAGATTCCTGCATACTACTCGGTTCGCTCACAAATCCTACTCGTTAAATGTTGATGGATATTGATTAGTAGTTTTGGTACTAAATACAGCGTTCTATGCTGGAGCAGTTCGTAATGTTCCAAGCAGGAAAGGTACCTCAGATTCAGTGAAGATACGAACTCTACACCATAGCGTGTATAATGAACTACTCCCACTGCTAGGTGTAGATAGGAATCCTACATCTCCAGATAATGTACTGTGTTTCTAACCTACGTCTGCTAGCTACTGGAAAAATTGCGATTTCTTTTAGATTTTGCACATAGACGAGCCAGCTCTTACTTGATATCAAATGAAACCATGAATGTACCAACGTCGCTATTAATCTGTATTGGCCGCCATCTTGAAATCAGGCCGACATCTTGAAATTATGCTTATTATAGTCCGATTTCGTTCAAATTTAGAATGGGGAAGAAATAGTTGACACCAGGTGAAACAGTGAAGTGCCATCGTCACTGGTAATCTGTAACGCCTGTCATCTTACAATCAGGTTGCCATTTTTAAATTATGAATATTATCATCCGTTTTCATTCAAATTTAGAATGGAAGGGAATACCAATTGAAACAGTGAATGTTCCATCATCACTAGTAATCTTTAATGGCCGCCATTTTACAACCAGGTTTATATTTTGAAATTATGCTTATTATCGTCTGATTTCATTCAAATTTAGAATGGAGAAGAAATGAAGAAATAGTTGATAATAAGTGAAAGAGTGAATGTACCATCATAACTAGTAACCGCTAATGGCCGCCATCTTAGGCTGGCAATCAGGCTGGCATTTTGAAATTATGCTTATTATCGTCCGATTTCATTCAAATTTACAACGGAAAAGAAATTGTTTTCAAGTGAAACAGTGAATGTTCCGTCGTTCATCAGCCTTCTTGAAATCCGGTGGCCATTTGGAAATTATGCTTATTAACGTGCGATTTCCTTCATATCAAGAACATAGATGCTATTTTGTCATACCAATTGAAACAATAACTGTACCATCGTCAATAGTAACCTCTAATGGCCGCCATCTTGAAATCAGGCTGCCATTTTGAAATTATGCTCTTATTAGCCAATTTCCTTCAAATTTAGAACGGAGAAGAAATAGTTGATACCAAGTGAAACAATGAATGTGCGATTGTCACTAGTAAATGCTAAATGGCTGGCATCTTGAAATTGTGTGGCAATTTTGAAATTACGCTTA
>JAHWFP010140669.1:0-13535 GCA_023313725.1 Lithobius niger | reverse complement strand
GCATAACTACAAGGTGCACTACATAAAAATGGAGGGAAAAACAACGGCACGGCAAACAGCCATTGCGCATGTTTTAGTGTTATGAAATTTTGATAACGGCAGATACGGTCTTCTGCAACATCCATCCTGTGTACAATTTTGGAGCTACCGATTGTGGAACCAAAGGTTAGCTGAAACAGTCTTATCCCAGCCATCCTTAGTTTCTGGAGTCGAAAGCGAGATCGATGGGAATATAGTATATAGGAAGGTTGGTCGTTCACCAGCTCATAAAGTGACGTCACTGGAAGCATCTGCACACTGGAGCCTTTCGTGTTTGACTTGTGCACATGTTCGTAAGCTGTTGTGCTGCATTCTGACGTCAGTGGAGGCATGAAAATCAACTGCCAATGTCAAAGCAATGTGCAAAAAGCTCGGAATAGACCCCCCCCCCCCGGGCTCAAAGATGGAATGCATCTGGGAGTATAGCCTCGTCTGCCACCATGGCTAAACGATTTTTAGGTCCTAACGACCACTCGACTACCAAGACACCGTGAAGACAAGTTCTTGAATTTTTACGTAGAATCCTGTGTTGGGACTTGAACTCGTTTTCCTGTAGCCGGAACCAAGGTCGAGTGGAACGATAGTATACAGGAAGGTTGGTCCTTCCCCTGCTCATTAAGTCGTTTTCCCGACAATATTTCGTGTAACGTCACTGGCTCCGGTCTGGTTTGGCTTGTGCGCATGTGCGTCAGCTGTCGAGCTGTGTTGTGACGTCAGTGACACCAGCAAAATCAACAGCCAATGGAAAAGCAATATGCACAAAGCTCGGAAGAGACCCACCCTGGCCGGAACCAAAGTGGTGCCAAGCGATTCTGCCACAGCAGCATCTCAGTGCAACTTATGAACCCAGAGTACACTATACTTTTCAGCCAATTTTAACCCTATCATCCGCCAACTGAATGTGCATAAAACAAACTGCTAATTTACCAATTAATTAATTAAGGTAATCTATAAAACAGACTTGAAAATCTGTTAATTTTTTTGTTAAGCTAGAGTTTATGGGGTATGGTGATCCGACAAGCACCCGCCCGATTCTTTCGAATGAGTTAGGAACAGTCTACTCACTACATCGTATGCTCCATTTATTTACTCATGGTGTTATTTCTTTAAACAACGTAACCTACAAACACCAGGGGTAAAGTTCCGTTGTGAGTTGTTCCACTGGCAACCGTTGCTGCGATGCCAACTCGGCGATGCCATTAATTATTTCCTAACCGGTAATGTTTAATGCTCCACAGATCAGTTTCAAACGGTTTTTAAAATTCATAAAGCTTCTCATGTCGTACACTTGCAGTGCTGATTTCAGGATAGCCTGCATACAGTCTCTTTTGAGCGATAAGTGTTTTTTTTTTATGAAACCGGACACGTCTCAAGGCAGTTTAAAAACCCTCTCAGATTTAGTCTGCATTAGCAAGATTAACACGATTGAAACTTTGCTCAGGAGTCAATAATTTTTCATGTATAAAAAAAGGGTTAAAGGGTTTAACGAGCGTTAACCACTCCTGGTTCACGTTTATGTTTTTTTCCAACAATGTCAGCCCTCTTTACAATACAGTATATGGGTTAGCTACACCCTGTACTACGATATAAGCAGTAGTCGTGCAAAATTTTCGGTTTTGGCAGATTGGTATTTTCGAACCAACCGAAACCGTGTCAAGGCAACTTAAACACTTCATTTGCGAAATCAGTTTTAGTCATCTGTACAGCCGTACCGGCTGAGAAGACTACTGCAACGACTTTGTCCGTCCGTCGTCGCTTTTTTCAACTTCGCAACGCTGCCAGATAGAGACGACCACGGTTTACAACGTTAGATTCTGTGTCAAAAAGTTATTTTAAAAACACAGCAAACTAAAACATCGTTACTTCCTTATTAACTGATAGGCTCGCTCCCTCGGCGTAACTAAATGAAATAATAACATTTGATCGTCGAATTGACATCATAAGAATAACGCGCAGCTGCCAAATCAAAAGAATTTTAGCTTCGTTGAAAAGTCTCGTCGCATTGTTGCACGAATGAATAGGCTTACCGTCGAACCAAATTCTCCGTTAGGCCCATCTGCTACTTAACGAAATTAAAAATGCAGTTAAAAAATTAAGCTTAAAAACTGAAAATTAGGCCTAAAATCACGTTACCATGGCAACGTCAAGTTGCTACGAGTCGCTGCTGGCTTCATCAACAACACTATTTCATGACTCCGTCTCTACATTGCGTCTCTCTCGTTACTTCCCTTCCACTGATCTATATACGTTGTGCATGACGTTGTAGCACTGTAACTATGTGCCCGGAGATGCACCATGTTGCAAAAATGAATAAGTAAATGCAAAAATTAAAACTGCAGGTAAAAATTAGGCCTAAAGGCTGATAATTACGCCTAAAATGTAAAATAGGCCTTAAAGCTAACGCATTTTTAACCGGCAGTTGTGATGGTCACTGCTTTTAGATTATATAATAGAGATCGCTGTTGCAGTGCGTGATAGAGATGTGCGCCTCAACATTCTTAGTTTTCGTGCTCTGCCTTTAAATAGGGTGCGCCACACTCGACAAAAATAAACACTAAAACAATTTTTTTTTAATAAAACCACGACGCAAAATGTAAGCCTTTGCGGAAACACCACTCTTGTGATAGAACGGTATTTTCGAACCAACCGAAACCGACTCAAGGCAACTTAAAAACCCAGTGTGTATCGTCAGGTTTTGTTTGCATTGGCATCCGTTTCTGTTTAGACCGACTTAAGCATCAACTCTCCCACCAAACCCCCTGCCTGGCCCCCCCCCCCCCTTTCTCGCGAAACCCTTTCGTCACTCCACTCCAGTGTTCTGACGAACCGAATATTTGATGAGCAGAGTGATGGAGTTTCTGGAAGCAATGTCGGCAACGCAGGGACCGACACACAACAGAAGCCAACATCAGCTGCACTTTACTTCGTTCGGTACAGTCGGAATTTATGAATGCACGATGTAATTAAAGCAAAGTCGGACTCTGCGCGAGGGATTGTGGTTTGTTAGAGGGCTGCAATGAGGAAAGAACGGCTGCAATCCATACGACAGCCCACTGGAGGAGATACGTTAGCCTCCAACGAGGCCCCACGCGGCAATTCGACGGTTATATAGCGGTGCGCCCATTCCGGAAATCCATAGAACAGGCAGCCAAATGTTCGCTGCTACAATAATTTGGGGGGATGGGAAAGGGTTTATGGATGAGTTTTTGTAGGGAGAAAAAAAAATGGAGTTTGACGTTATTTTCTGAGGGGTTGGGGGACGGGGGAAGCGTTTTACGAAGGTGTTTAGCTTTTTTTTTTTTGCGTAGAGCGTGGTATAAATTTGGATCATAACGTCGTTTTCAACTTCTGAATAACGTGGGAATAGGTGCTTGAAAGGTATTTATTATTCGTCTACGGGTGCGAATTCTGTAAACCGGAATCAGTTTTCATTCATTTAAGAAAATTCTTTACTTTTTGTTATTTAATTTTATTAGAAAGCGTGTTTGAAAACAAACGCTCTGTGTCCGGCAGCTAAGTGTTTTTTGTTTTTTTTTACGGATATGGCGGATCCGAAGTGCGTGTACGAATCTCAGGCGTCGCCAGGATCACGTTTTTGGCCAGCCCGATTTTGATTAGCCGGACAAGTTTTGGTTGCGGGTTTGTGATGTTATATGTTTAGCCACAGCTAGGGCGGCAGCGCGAACGTTGTCCAGTGTTGGACATTGATTTTTTGAACACTTCAAGTGTTGTATTGAATTCTGCACTATTCAGATTAATCGTTCCTGGCAGATGCCAATGTTTGTGCAAACATATTTCCATTGTTGAAATAGAACAAAGTCGCATTGTTGGAGCACGTTTCTAAGCTACAGAGATAGTTCAAATGAGGCAACTTTCTCACGTAACAATGCTAAATTGTAACAATTGATTTTTCATCCAGGAAAAAGCGCTGCAGCATCAATTGCTTGTGTGTCAAAGGTGTTCAAAATTCAATGTTCAATATTGTACCTAACTTGTAAAAAAAAAAATTAGAAAAATTAAAGTGGCACTATCACCGATTGAAATGCGAACGAAAATACCCTGGCGCCATCTAGCGGCCGTGTTATTGTTCACCTGCACAGCTTGCTCAAAGGGTTTAAAGGGTTTAACGAGCGTTAACCACTCCTGGTCATCTGCCCGAAGCCCTAAGGCCCTATGTCTGCAACAGCCAGATTCCCAGGTGCACGACAGCTTGCTTCCAGGTGCACGACAATGCACCAAATTTTCACTCAATAATTAGGGATGTCGTGGCTTATTTGTTTCGTTAAAAGAAAGACCGTCATGCATTCCTTCGCTTGGTGCAAGCAAGAGCTAGATGGTACTGCGTAGCGCTAGATGTTGTCAGATTTCGTCTGCTTTCAATCGGTGATAGTGCCACTTTAAAAATCGTCATTTGCTGGGGATCCGTATGTCCGTGTAAAACGTCATATGCTAATGGTAGCTATTCGCACTCTAGTCGGGTAATGGCGTAACCTGCCATCTGTTATACTGCTTCCGCGATCAGGTCAATAACAGTATAGATCAGACAGTTAAGTAAACATCGCATCCCGCCTCTTCTAAGCCTACGCGGCGCCACGGCGGTAGTTGTGGCTGTAGTTGTAGCTTCCGTGTAGCTTCCCAGGCGGTAGTTCCGTGCAGCTTCGAAGCCAAAGCATTCTAGCTAACTGCCTGCATGGTAATATTTGTTCTTGTTGTTGTTACTTAACTGAGCCGATCGCCAAACCGGGTTATAACATATGTCTGGGAACAATCTCTTTGGCAGTGTCTACGCCAACGCATCGAAAGCAACAATGAAAGGAGACAATTGCTGTGGTAACATTGTTGGAACGGTAGCAAAGCTCTACCAAGCGAAGCCTGAATAGAACGGTTGTCATGCAAGCTTCATTGTGGATATCACTTCTGTGTGCAACGCTTAGGTCCTTTAATGTTGATAAATGGAAACATGGGCGGCGCGTTCCGCATCATGCGCAGGAAGTGGTAGACATTTTTCTAGTATTTTAAAGAAAGTATTTATGATGGCGGTCGTGGTGTTTGAGCAGTGGTAGAACTTTGCCTAGCTGCCAAAATCAGATCGATAACCGGAAACTGGATCTTGCCTAGTCAGGGGTGGGTGATAGACTACCATACTCTTTCAGCAGCTGTGGGATATATTCTGGACATGCTCTTGCCCCTATCGTGATCAGAGGTTTTTCCGACTGTCATTCCCAAACTAGCTTCTTTCGCTTGTTACTCGACTTGTCTGCTTCTCTGGTTTGAAATTGAACGAGTTCAATTGTAAGAGCATTCGTTTGCTTCAGAGGACTCACAAAACTAAAATTGGATCGGATCGGTTGCCAAATATTTCTGGTATCGATATCTGTTTGGTACACTGCCCCCCCCCCCCCCTCCAAGTTTCCCAAACATCCAGTACCTGGTACACCCCATAGTTCTCCAGTTGGAAGCAGTTGGAAAACCTACCGTAAAGATCAGTGGTTGGAGCGCACTTCAAAACATTGAGATAACCAAAAAACACGCACCGTTAATGTACGGTGTAGACAAAAACAACTTCCGAACATCATTAGAAGCCTGAAGAAGACTCGGTTACAAGACTCGGTATTGGAATTGATCACAAACTGAGTTGTTTGTTTGTTCTAGTTTTATTTTAAAACCTTCGAACTAACAGTCGGTGCGATTAACATGGCGGATGTTTTGGTGCGTTGATATCACTCCTTTGAAGGGCCGAGCCATTCGGAACTTGGTGGTCCCTTTTACCAGTTTTGGTTTTTGATATTATGATTTCTTTTACTTTAACTGTGGTTTCGCCCCGCCACGAGCAGGCTTCTACCGCTGTCCCACTTGTAATGCAGCAAAGCCCACCTCAATTTTACCTATTGAAAGCGACTGAGAGAGACGTAAAGGTGTCTTTTTTTTCCCCCAACGTTTGTTGAGAGCTATTACTGATAATACGCAGATAGCCTCTGGATACCTTTTTAAGTCCTTGAAATTAAATATGAAATTCCATGTCTTGGATTAAAACTTCAAAAAAAGTTCAAGGACCGTTTGACATTTAAGTCCAAAAGGCAACGACAACAAGTTTGCATATGTGATTTATAAGAAAAAATAGAACGTTAAATGCTTGTGGATTCATACTCTGGCCTCTTTTAACCATTCCAAACAAACACACAAAAATTAGATGAAGAGAAATGAAACTGCGGCGAGTACAGAAATAAACAAACGTCTTGCGTAGCAAACCCACGCCGGGTAGTCTCTTCATTTACCTGATTTTAAGTTTTGCTAACAGCATTTTTCGAAATTTGACGTGCAAATACCTCGTAGTCGCTTTGACTTTTCACCGCACCCGTATTTTGATATGGCCGCTAAAAGTTTATTAAGTGGTTCTCAGGAGGGCGCGCATGGATTTTTTATTAGCGCATGAAGCGTTTTTTTTTATGACATTGTCTTAATTCCGATCACGCATCAACACTTTCACCAAACATTTCCTGGAGCCGATGACCACATCATCTCTTTGCTCCATTCACATGATCGCCTCGAAACAAATCTAAGGATCGTTCAGATCGAGGCATGTCACAACTAAAAACTTGGATCTAAAGAACGACTTTTTTTTTTACCAAATGTTCAACTTTTGCACGCTGGTCCCGGCGTTAAAACATAAGATATTGTACTCCAAAACAAAATTTAAGGTACTGGTTTCGTTTTGTTAGGTAATAAAAGAAAAGCCATCGCTCGCATTTGAAAAATCACGAATAAAAAACGTAAAAAAAAAAAACGCTGCCCGCTCGCGTCAATTTTTTTGTAGTACCACTCCTCAGAAACACTTGTTGTGTACGCGGTTTATCTTGAGTCCTGCAGGTATCTTTTGAGCGGCTACGTCTTCCTGGAGGGGGTGGCTATAATCGATGGCCGCCATTGTTTTTGTAAACATCTTGGATATCAACAAGGCACTCTGCTACTGAAAACGTACAATCGATTATCTGTGCTCGTTCTGCGGAGAACTCAAGATAGGCCGCGGACACTAATAATTATTTTTTAGCGGCCTAAAACACTCTATTGTAAAGAAATTAAACAGGACGGAAAGACAAATGGGCTTCGAGAACGTTAAATAAACACGGATGCAAACATATTTACGTTGCCTTTTGGACTATACACGTCAGACTGTCTGAGTTGGGAATTGAACCCATAACCTGTGAAACCAAAGTCCTACCGCTGGGCAACACTGACACGGCCCGTCATTGTTGATCAGCGGCAGGACTTTGGATTTTCGTGTCAAATGTCGTGGGTTCAATTCCCCGCTCAGTTTTGCGTTTAAGTCCAGAAGGCAACGTAAATAAGTTTGCTTCCGTATTTATTGTAAAGAAACATACAGAATGCTAGCGCCTCGGATTAAGTCTATGCTGTTCATCCGTCGTACGCATAAAACAATTCTAGATCGGATAAATAGATGTTTGGAAAATAATGACGAAATGCAAATATCATCCAAATTGGCCCCAAATTATTGGTCAAATTGAAGTCAAAAATGTCCAAGTCAACTGCTAAGGCTTGCCGTAATATAAAACTGGACGTGGTGTGGCACTGTAACATAGCGCATTATAAATTTATGATCGTTTATAAATAACTAGCTAAAGCATGGGTGGTGCTGAATGCACCGCTTGCAATGTTGGTACGGTTTGTTATGTCATGCGTATTACGTCATGTTATGTTTGTTATGTCCAAGTTTGCCAAATTATGTTTCTGCAATCACATTATTGAGCTTACTTCACACTTGCTCCTGCCGCTGATCCATGATATCTGGGCCACATAGGAACCCGTACCGCGGAAGTGGAAAGCATGTTTCGCGTCGTGTGGCCTGTCCCTTTTACATTTCTACTGAGCGAGCTAAGCGATCAAGGTCTAATACTCGCCTGAATTTGGATCTTGTTTGTCTGCGTATGTGTTTATCTGTTTGGGTCCCGATAATGTGTGCAGTTTTGTTCTGCTTTGGTTTAAATTCATGACGGTTGAAATTTCATGACGGATTTGGTTGAATAACATGAGCTATGGTGCATGAAATTAAAGAGTTCAAGATTAAAATTCCGAACTCATATATTGTTTTAGACACTAAGGTATAAACCGGATGGATAAGCCGGTTTTTTTTTTTTAGTAGTGGCGGTCAGGGAACTCGATCTAAATGGCTAGTAGCCCCGGAGCACTACATGAACAACACTAAGCATTTGCTATAAACACCATAACGAACGTTTTGAAACAACACGTTCGTTTATCATTTCTACAGCTATTTGCACACGCAGTGGCAGAGCTATCCAGATGCGCTCATGAAGATCGTCGTTGGATTCTTTCGCTTACAGTGTTCGCTTTGCTATTCGTTTGCTTCATATTTCGGAATTGTTGTGTAAGATGGAAATGAGAATTCAAGCTGACAGGCTTTTAGTCTTCTGTACAGCCGAACGGCTGGGAACACGATAGCAACGACTTTTTTCCGTCCGTCGCCTTTTTCAGTGGTAGTCAAGTGAACTTTAAAAAACATGGCAAATTAAAACATCGTTGCTTGCTTATAGCTAATAGGCTTTCTCTTCGGAACTCATTGAAATAATAACATTTTATCGTCGCATTTAACCACTACAGGAAGATACGGAACCATAAAAAATAAACAGAATTTCTTTAACGAAACGCATTACTGTAGCTTCATTAAAAAAAAAACTCTCGACACGTATTGCATGATTGAATATAGGACTACTCTCGAACCCAGTTCTCCGTTATAGCTTCTTCTTTCGAAATTAATGCGGCAGGTAATAAAAATTAGGCCTAAAATCTAAAACGAAGTCTAAAAGCTAACAGATTTTTTTAACCGGCAATTGTGGTGGTTACTACTTTTAGATTATGTAATAGAAATCGCTGTTGAGTGATAAGAAGTGTGTGCCTCAACATTTTCGTTGAAAAAGTGGCGGGAGTGTACAGAAGATCGGTTGCGACTAAGTAGTCGCTGCAGCCGCTTGTTTTAACAATAATAATAATAATAATAATATATTTGTTGCGATAGCAACGGGTCTGGCAAGACGGGGGTTCACTAGCAGCCAGCCGTAGTTATATATAAGTACAGTGTCTGCAGAATGGCCTAGGAATGGTGATCAGAAGAGGTTGGGGACACGAATGCCTTACCACCTAGGTTAGACCTGCCAGGGGCCCAAAGGTCCCCGATGGCATCGCCAAACGTGTAGGAGAGGGAAAGGGTGTAAAAAGATTTAAAAGGCCCAAACAGTACAAAAAAAAGTAAAAACGTTTTGCTTAAAAATAGCAAAATATGCTACGATGAATGTTAAAACCGTTTTAGAATACAAAACGGAATTATTGAGAAACCTTTCATGGCACAAATGTTTTACTTTTTGCATTACATATTGTAGTATGTTACATTTTATCTTTCATGCGTAATACTGTACAATTTTTGTGTTTGGATGGGCCAAATTCTCAGAAGTTTAGCAATGCTTGAGCAATTTCATTATCAAAATCGTTTATCTCGAAAACTATGCCGAATCAAATTAAACACACATGCAACAAAAACAAACAAACCCCCAAAAAAATCAAAAACTGCTATAAACTAATTTGTTATTTCGTGTGGCCAAATTAATGTGCAATCAAGAGGAAAATACTAATTATTGAGTTTTGTTTCGACTTTCGCAAAACACCTACCCCCCACTTTGACTCCTCGGAACAAATTCCCCGTTTTGTTCTGCCGTATCATTAACGTGTAATCGCTCTTGTTCTTGTTCAATTAAGAGGTGCAAAACTAAGTGTAATTTAAGTGTAATTTGATAACAAAAGCCAAGATGGCGATATTGTGTTCCTCTGTGTTCTCACTCTGTATCAAAGGGAAAGTCGGGATGGAGAGAAAGAAGGCATTATTATTGTTATGATTATTATTATTTCCTCCCGTAAATTGGACGCCATTAGTGGTTTTGCGGGAAATGTTAATTTTTCCCTTAATGTCTTTTGTTATCACAATCGGCCATTGAAATCGGAATGGCGCAAGAAAACGAAATGGAATAATAATAATAATAATAATAATAATAGCAATAGCAAATGTTGTTATTATTTGATGATTGGACTGTGTGTGGCTCGATCTTAACTTAAACGAAGTTAAATTTGAAATTAAATGCTCGTACTTCTTAACGTGATTACAGATTCTACATACGGGTTTTTGTGAAAGTCATGGGGAAACTGAACGAAACTTGGAACAAAAACAAAAACAACCCAGTAATTTTCGGTACATCGAAAACCGCCGAAACTGTTTATAGACTTAATTTTTATTCAGTATCCCACTGGCGCATGGCCTTGTTGCTATAATTACACTACGATAGTTCGGTTCTATGGTGTTATGGTTCTACTATGGTTCTATATGCAACACGCAGCCTTCCTGCTGTCCGAGTTGGGTGAACTGATTATGGAAATTATAATTGTATAAAATGTCCTCAAATTTGTATGGTATAAGATTTTTCAAGGTTTTGTATATGAAAATAATTTGATCATACGATTTAAGTTTACAAACTGGCAGAAGCTTCTGCGCGATAAAGAGTGGTGTTGTATGTCGAATGTGTCTGGCAAAGGTCAAAATTCTGACTGCGGCCGTTTGAATTAAATGAGGCCTATGTCGGTTACTCTGGGAAGTGTTGCTCCAGACCACGCAACAATTCAAATAAGGAAAGATAAATGCTTTGTACAACAACAGGAGTGTTCCAGAGTTATAATAATAACAATTTGTCACGATAGCAACAGGTGTGGCAAGGACCCTTTAGTGTCCGCGGCCTATCTTGAGTTCGCCCCCGAACGAACACAGATAATCGATTGTATGTTTTCGATAGCAGAGTACCTTGTTGATATCCAAGATGGTTACAAAAACAATGGCGGCCGTCGATTAAAGCCGCTCCCTCCAGGAAGACCGTAGCTGCTCATAAACTACCTGCAGGACTCAAGATACGCTGCGCAGACAATAAGATCGCTAACAGCTTAGCCTAAATTATAAACAGAAGACAATCTTATATAAAGATAGAGATATTGCCAAGGGAAGATGAGGGGATAAGGTATTGGAACACGAATGCCTTACCACCAAGGTTAGACCTGCCAGGGACTGTAAGAGACTGCCACGGACTGCCTGGGAGTCTGAAATATACTTTAATTCAGAATTAAAGTATAAATACAAAATGTTAAGTATTGTTGCAAATGCCTTACTGTGGCTTAGCGGTCGGACTTGGGCCTTTCGCCTCCAAGGTTTAGGGTTCAATTCTCGCTCAGGCATTCTGTCATTCAAGTCCAAAGGGCATTTATATACCACTTATCGCTCCGATTTGCTTTTCGTTCTGTTTCTCCTTCGTATACAGTGCGTGTGATATTTTTCACCATGCCTAAATCTCCAGTAAAAAAAAAAACAATCACCTGCGAAGAAGCCAGTGAGCCATATCTCACTTTTCTCAATAGGGAATGTATCACTTGGCTAAATTTGCTGCAAAAACGTACCACATTGCATTAATATTTGAACGAACTGTGAATTTCAACATGTGAGCGATATCCCTTGTCACCTTGCGTTAACTGAAATATACCGTTATAACATTAAGGTTCGCCATTAATGTTCTGCAGCAGATGTCACATTTAGACGGTCTAGCGCGTGGTGCATGCAGCAGGTTGATTTTGTGCGTAAAGGTGTTGTCACACACCAAGCATTTAAACGGCTTTTCACATGTATACATCTCCGCTACACAAGGTGAGTTTCGTGTAGAGTTCATAACGACCTGGAAAGTCATCAAAAATCAGGGATGGTCAGGGAAATTCATGGAAAAAATGAAAACGTCAGTGATAGTAAGGGCTTTCGTTTTTAGAATAAACTGTTTACTTTTAGAGCCATTTTTTTATGAACCATTTTCACCATTCATTTTTAGATTTTCGTTTTTATAATGAACCGTGCACGTGTTCTCGGGAGTTCCAATCGTTTTGCTACTATCTTCTTGTCCTATTTTTTAAAATAAAAAAAAAATTGAGAAAAATTTGCAGCTGCCCTCCCTCCAGATGTGGTTGTGATGCCAGGCCTGTAAGAGTGAGAATTTGCCTCTGTGTAATTGGAAAAAAAAAAAGTGCAAGTTTTGGTAATTATGGAGTTTAAGCGAACCACTCCAAAACATTTAATTTTTTTTACTAATCGACGCATATCATCATCCTCTTGCCAAATCACATTAAACAACCGGGGGGAAACGTGTTTTAAGGTGTAAAAAAAAAACATTGAAAACACGTAAAACGATAGTTACGATCGTGTTGAAGCGCCGGCCATATCGCAGGAGACAGAGTAACGAGAAAACCTGATTTGCATCGCAATGAAAGGAGACGGAAATTACCTAACCTAACCTAACAAACCCAACCTACCTAACCTAACCTAACCTACCTAACCTAACCACCTAACCTAACCTAAATAAAATAACAACAAAAAACGCAGACAGCATAGTTTGGAACATTACTTTCCGTTTTCGCGATGCCAACTTTTCGTGCTACTCTGAATCCCGGAACATGGCCGCCGCTTTACACGGCCGGGCCCACCGTGTTACGTGGTTAAAAAACGTATTTGGAGAGCTTAAAAACGTGTTTACATAACAAAAAAAACCAACATTTTCTCCCATTTTTGTGACGTGAACATGACCGGAGAAGAGGATGAAGATTTAGGTCGGTACGTACCAAAAGTTATCGATTTATCGTGGTTCGCCTAAACTTCATAAATGCCCAAGTTTTTTGGTCAGGGATATTTGAAGAAATAAGTCAGGGAACATCAGGGATAATCGGGGATATTTATTTTCGGATATGAGTATTAACCCTGTCGTGGGTAAAACGTATGTTACACACAGCGCATTTGAATGTTTTTTTTCCGCCTTTAATTTTTACCTTATTTGTCAATTCGCCCACAAGGCCATTGAATGATTGAACGGTCTGCTGCAGAGAATCATAATTATAGGTATAAGTTATACAAAAATAAGTTATATCGTATAAATAAGCAATGTATATAGTATATCAACAAGTATTAACAGTTGCTCTGAATTTTACAAACAAACTATGAATTACTAGAATAAATAAATATAAATCAGAAATCTATGTCAAGTATGAACAGTTACTATGAAATAAAGAGACACAAAATCACTGCAAATATTAGGCCGTGAAAAGAAAATTCTTTGGTTCTCGGGCCAATTCGGTACCAAAATGACCAGGTAACCAAGCTTTTGATTTTATTTTTTATTTTATCTTAAAATTGCAAAAGAGATAACACTGAAAACAGAAATGGACATTTCAAAAATTTAGTTACCATGTTGCCATTACAAACTTGTGGGTTAGGCCATACTAAAAAAATAAACCATGTTTTGGTTCCTGGACTATTTCTACGAGTCTTAAAAATTACAGGGTGGCAAGGCTTCCATTTTTTATTTGTGTTTGAAAGTGAGTAACCTATAGCTTTAAAAGTT
>JAHWFP010140667.1:81509-92554 GCA_023313725.1 Lithobius niger | reverse complement strand
TTACCCTTTAAGTGTACACCATTCGCGCTGACGGTGAAGCCCAGGATCGTCATGATTGGTAGACAAAAATGGCACTTGGACTTCTTGAGCGTAAATCCAGCTTCTTCAAGTTTCTCGAAGATCTGACCTATATGCATTTTATGTTCTTGCCATGTACGGCTTGCCACGACTATATCGTCGATATAGGGCATACATATTGTTCCGATGAGCGGGCCTAGTATGATGGACATTACCCTCTGGAACTCGGCACTCGAGTTTTTTAAGCCGAACGGTACCACTTTCCATTTAAATGACCCCAAATGGCAGGTGAAACTAGTGAAATCACGCGAATCGGGGTGTAGCGGTATTTGGTGAAAGCCGCTTTGTCCGTCAAGTGTTGACACGAAACGTTTCCCATGCAAAAATTCCATTACCTCTTCAATTCGCGGCATGGGATACTTGTCTGCTTTAATTTGTTTGTTTAATTTGCGATAGTCACAGATTACTCGCCACGATCCGTCGGGTTTAGGTTTTAGGTACATTGGTGCGCCCCATTCACTAGTGCAAGGCTCGATTTTGTCTTCTGCCTCTAATTGTCTAATCATTTTTGTAAGTTCACGACGTGCTTCGGGAGACGAGCGTCCATATCTAGAGGCATAGGGTTGCGGTGTCGTGTGAAATTCTAGTTTATGTTCGCGCACATTTGTTAGGCCCGCTTTTCCTGGGAAAACAGCACTATGCCTGTTGATCAGGTCATCGAGTTCGGCAAATTGCTCATCACTCAGGACATTAAAAGTCTCTTGTGTTCCATCAGCTGTTGCTATTCTCCACATCGAGTTGAGAATTGGTTCATTGTCATCTCTTGGTTGTAGAGAAATCGAGAAGAAATTGTCCTGTTTCCCTATTTGTTTTGGAAAATAAGCCTTCTCGTTAGTAAGGTCGAGTACCATTCCCGTTGATCTAATGAAGTCTGTGCCCAAGATACAGTCATCAGAAAGTTCTGCAAAAACAACAAATGAGACATTGTAGTGGCGATTTTCGATGACGACGTCTAGTGTGACCTGTCCAGCTGGATGAATTTCTGTCTTTCCGTCAGCGAGGATTGCTGGAGCACCTTTGAATGGTTTAATTTTTGCTGTGGGAGCAATAGTTTTCAACCACCGAAGGGATATGTTGTTGTGTCTAGAGCCAGAATCAATGCATCCTCCGAATGTCGAATTGTGGACACGCATGGGAACTCTGTAGATGCCGTCAGCATGATCTGCGAGTTGTGCTGATGTTCCTGGGATAGTAAGCATTGCTGGGTTTCTCACAAGTGGTTGGTCGCAGACTCTAGAAATGTGACCCTTGATCGAGCAGTTGTGACAGACTAGATCAGCCATCCATGGTTTCCACTTGCGTCGGTTTAGCATTAGTTTCTCCTGGTCCGTAGGTTGGCTGGTTTGGTACCCAGTGGTAGTGTTTTCACCATGCTGTGTCTTTGGACGAGTTTCATGGTCTGTTCGTTGCTCGGGTTCAGGACGAATGGTTGAAACAGTCTGTGCGGTCGTCTCATTCAACTTCTGAGTTTGAGGTGTATTTGCCGTATTTTGGACTGTTGAGCTTCGTGTCGAGTGCTGGGATTCAACGAAAGTCTTTTGTTTATCCTTGGCCGGAAATTGTAACCATGGTTTTAGCTTACGAATTTCAGCATGAAGCTCGGCGTAGGTCGCTGGAGCGGTCCGTGATAAATGGTCCCTCGTATTTTCTTGCATGCGGTCGAGAATATAGTCAACCTGGTCTTGTTCGGAACCCTTGTGTTTCATTTGATTAAACTTGTCTCTAATGGCAGTAACAAACTTGATCGGGGCTTGATCGACTCGCTGCCTATAGTTTGACAATTCAGCAAAGAGTTCGTGGTCGGTCTTTGGTTTCAAGTGGTCTTTGCTTAAGTTAGTCTTTATGTCGGACCAACACTTCAGGTTGGGGCTCATGGAATTGTACCAAGCTCTGTACGATCCTTGAAGCAGTGTTTTCATGAGGTTATCCAGATGAGAGCCTGTGATACCCCATTCTGTTACATAAATATCTGCCTTCTCAAGCCAGTCTTTGAGCTTAACCGAGTCATCCAGTTGTTGTAAATTTGCAAACGCAGATCCGAGCGCTGAGTGGTGGCAATGTCCCATGAAATTCCCTGCTTGACACACTTGTCCACTACTTCCCAATGTAGTGGCTGCATTCAACGGAGATGTGTTAGTTCCTGCTGCTTGAGTGATGCACTGTTGTCGATTTGCAGTCTGAGATGTCTCGTGTTGAGCAGCGTTAGTAGTGGGTGTCACAGTATGAAAAACTTGGACTAAACTTGGAGATGAAGGATTTGGATCTTTTGCCCCACATTGGCTTTCATTTTGCACTTGGGGTGTAGCAGTGGTTCGGATGTGTGTTGTTGATGTTGCACAAATTTTTGTTGCACTTGGGGAATTTACATTTGGCGTATTTGCACTTTGCCCAGACAAAACTCTAGCTTGGTCGATATTTTGCACTCGAGAATTTTGCATAAGCATTTCATATTTTTCAAATGGAGCATCAGTTGTGCAAGCATTGCATTGTACTCGACATTCTTGCGTAGTGTCGTGCACTGTGTAATTTTGTAGGCCCATTAGTCGTGCTTTCACTGAGGGGTCGAAGGTTTCCTGCGCTTGTCTAATTGTAGGACCGTGCGCAGTATTAGTATCATTAACCGCACTATTTCGCAAACTGTCACATATGGGTAGTGATTGAAACTGCTGACACGGCATTTGTGGGGGAATGTCGTAGGCTGAGTTGTAGGTGCGTTCACTTAGAGATATAGGATTTTTGCTTTGCTGTAAATCATTTTCGACATTCGCACCAAGCAATGAAGTTGCGTTTTGGGTAGGTTCATGGCCAGTATTTGTTGTATGAAGAGTATCGAATTGATTAACATACAAACCCCTAGCTAAAGGTTGGTTATACCCATCACTTGACTTACCAACACCTATAGTGTCTAGGTTTGGAATACTCGTATTCTGTGTGGTGTATCTTCGTGTGCAATCCTCTAGTGTGACATATGTGTTATTAGGAATTACACTCCTGGCTAAAGACTGGTTTGCAGTAACATTTGGCATATGCACATAATGGTCTGATACTCGTGTTTTTTGTAATCTTCGTGTTAGTGCTGCTTCAGTTACATTCATGTCAATATTATCTTGCATAACACTATTACCAACATACATTTCAGAACCAATATTTGGACAATCTTGGGCAAAATTCTCTGGCCATGAACTAATATTAACAGGGTTGTTGGTGTTGTTATTTATTTTCGTAAGAGCACACTGTAGGGCAATTTTTAATTCTCCATTTTCCTTACGTTGTAGCTCCATTTGCTCACGGTTACGCTGTAATTCTTCACATAAAGACAAAATTAACTGCTCATTTGATTTGTCAGTTTCGTTTACTACCGTAGCTTCCTGATTTGTATTTTTGTTTTGTGGCATGTTGATATTATCCTGTCTATATGCATTGTTTACATCAGGACGGAAGCCTGTTGCAGTTTGTTGAGGCGTTTCTGGCAGAGTTATGATGCATCGTTCGACATATAAAGCTTCAGACGTAGCAGCGAGGTTATTTCGTTGTAGTGGGGTTGTTGGCGTGCGCCGACCTAAGCTTTCAAAATTCCTCCAAAGTTCCCGTCGTTTCATATTGTCATCTGATGCAACTGAAAACGAAGCATTATTAGAGTTTTGTTTCAATTCTGGCGTGTTTTCGTTGCCGACACTGAATTGTTGCTGGTGTGGATGTAGAATGTTCGGAGGTGCAGCATGCAGTTCATTTGTTGAATCGCGTCGAGGCGAGAATGGGCGATGCGGCGAGTCACGTGACTCGTCGTTGCCTTTTCCTTTGTCGTGATCAGCCATGGTCAAATTGGCGCGCAAATTTCAACTATATAAATTGCATTATCATAATATTCGTGGAATACCAACACTAGCATGTTATCGTACACGAGTCAATGTTTAGTTTAGGTAGCATTCAGAGTTTTTGTTCTTTTTGCTTTGTTAATGATACGGCTCCAGCAATACTATGAACGATCGTTTGATTGCAGGTTGGTCCGTGGCGTCGAGCTGGTCAATGTTCGAATTTTCGTCTGTAGTTTTTCGTTTTGAATTCTTTTTGCCTACCTCTTGTTTTCAATCCAGACAGTTGCGAGTTTGTTCGGAGCGCCATGTGAAGGACTTAGCCTTCTTCATAACTCAGATGTAGTCGGATTCTTATTTCAGACAGGTTTATTCTTCTGTGACAAAACAATTAGTTTACAATCATGACATCCATATATCTTGCACCTGTCACCACTTCCGGTAAAACCAAACAAGCCACGCAAGGCCCACTGAGTGAGTAATGGCGCAACCACCATTACAACACTAACTAGGTGATGTCACCCACAAGTCGTTACACAGCATTATTTTTCTCCCCCAAGTCCGTGAGGCAATACCACATCACTCTAAATGGCAGTGAAGAGCTACATACAATAGATGTCGGTCGTTATTTTCACTTGGGCGAAGCGTCCATACAGGCTAATAATATACATGTATTAAAAGGACATACCTTCTCACTATATTCGAGCATTCTGCACGAAACAGCATTTGCAACATTTCCATAGGTTACAGTGAATGTAGCAAAACCGTTTCTCATGAGGGAAAATTGGGAAAATGAATGCCTTTTGAAACATTTACACGAGTCTTTCAGTAATGCTGCATAACTGCGCTATACAGGAAAGCCAACCAGGAGGAATGCATCTTTAAGTTAACAGGAGTGGCATAAAGAACGAAGGCGTGTGTATGTTAGTATTCCCCACGTTCCATCTCTTGTTCAGCATCGTGCACCAATACAGCCAATCGTGGAATGTCATATCGCAACTTTTCTGGGGTAACCCATATTAAAAATACGCTGTATAGGTTTTAACCTACTTATAGGTGGGAAAAATGTCACACATATCACGATTAGTACAGGCATGCTGCACCTCCGCACACAAGGAGGAGATGGCTTCTTCAAGCTAAAGCCGACTTGAGTAGAAATTGCATCTTTTTTCCTTCTAGCTCCACGCAATTCTTGCATGGGTTGACAAATTCAAGACTCTCTAACGCTGCTACGGCAAAATAAGACTCGTGTGATGTTGATCCAACTGGCGTGACACCAAACCCACAAGTTCTCTCCCAGACAGCCTTGCACAAACGATGGATTGTGAAGCAAGACGTAAACTCCTCGTAATCGTCTGACATTAAGTATTGAGACCCTTCTTTCCCGTTTACATCTTACGTTACTTCGACAGTGAGTGATGAAAAAAAAAAGAAATATGCATAATTCTGCGTCATTTTGACAAAAGGGCCATTTTCAGCAAACGAAAATTTTAAGTTCCAATTAAGTGCCGTGTAAAATCCATATTTTTACACAATCAAATGAAATTGAGTACTGGCCTAGCCTTAAGTATTCTTTTCATAAGGGTTATTATGTTTAAGGCACCTCTTGGGGGGGAGGGGAGGAGGGGGAAGAGCACAAAGGCTACCTAATGGACATACCTCCCCTTGCCAAATCAGAAAATAGGAAGATTAGTTATACTCAATGTGACCATAAGTCGTGGAAAATATTTTGCCTATTGCTAATTTATAGTATATATTAATATCAATTAGCTCTCACCCACATTAAATTAGCTCTCACATTAACATCAATTAGCTCTCACCCACATATTAAATGATCAATTGGTAAAAATTGTACTAGGCCTGGGTGTCAGCCATTCAGTAGAATGGAGCCCCAAACAAGCAGACGATTCTGCTATTTTGCTTGCTGAAACCGTATTCGTTTCGCCATAGTATATATTTAAAGGTACAACTGCAGCTGTAATAAAAACAAATTATAATGCGTGCAAATTACAAATAAAGGTCATTAGTTTCCAGAAAACACGTTCTCGGAATTTCATGGGAGGCACCATATAGCACGACGAAGCGGCCCTCTACTGAGAAAAAAGTACATAAGGGGTAAGTCCATTCCTATTTCAGGACAAAAGGTATGTTGGGCTTAGTTCTGTTTGTCAAATCATATTGACTTCTTGTGGACTTTCCTCCAAGGGGCACAAAATAAGCTAGAAAATGCTTCGGTGGACTAAGCTCTTTTGGTCAAAGGAGCGGGAACATAGAGACAAGCCTTTTTTTGGACTAACGTCAAAAATGCCAAAAATGGCCATATGTGCAGGACAAGGGGATGATATGAATATGGTAATGGCACTGGGGGTGTCTGCCTTTAGGCCTTTGGACAACAGAGGATCAAGACCACATACACATCCTCGAACTAAAAGCTGTTCTCAATGAGCTAAAACATTTTTGCTCCCTAGTGGCAGGATTGTACAGGTCTAAGTAGACAACACAATGGCAGTAGCACATCTCCGAAAAGACGGAGAAAAACGCTCCTAGAAAATTCCACGAAATCATGTCGGAAATCTTCAGACTTCACATTCACCTGAAAACAACGCTTCCGTCTCTGCAAATCCCTGGGAATCGAAACGTCATCGCATATTCCCTTTCCCGTCGTCACCAACTTCCTCGGGAAAATAGACTTTAAAGATATCGATTTTCAAATAACTGTTCGCAATAAGAGGGACTCCAATGGTCGACCTATACGCCATGAAGCACAATGCCAAACTTCCCCCACTTCAACACCCCAGTCCTGGACGACGAAGGGTCTGTCCCTTGGAAGAACCTCAACGGATACCTCTTTCCACCATTCACATTACTGCCTTAAGCCCTTCAGAAGATGAATCAACCCAGGGTCTCTTCTTGCTGATGATAGCCCCAAAATGGCCATCAGCCCCTTGGTTCCTGCAACTTTTAATCGACCACCCAAGGCACATGCCAAAATCCCAGACCTTCTGTCAGAAAGAAAGGGAAGCCAGCTCCTCCCAAACACAAGCTCTCTGAATCTACACGGGTGGCTGCTATCATCGAACTTCTCAAAGAGGCCAGAATTCTTGACGAGCCAGCCATCAGAATTGCAAGCAAAGTAATCAGGGATTCTACTAACAGGAACGTATGACAGCCACTGGAAGAAATGGTTTCGTTGGTGTAACTTGTGAAAAGTCAATTCAATCAATCCCCCTTTTCAACCTCTTTAACGAAGGTCTAAAAGGATCCACGATTCTCGTTTACCAGCTGAGCGGAAAAAGGGAATCATGGATCCTTTTAGGCCTTCGTTAAAGAGGTTGAAAAGGGGGATTGATTGAATTGACTTTCAGCAAGATACACCAACGAAACCATTTCTTTCAGTTTTCAAAGCCCCCAACAATGCTGCACTTTTAGAATATTTTCACATCTCAACCATCATTAAATCCTATGAAGTTAACAGACCTATGACCAGACACTCTTCCCTGAGTGGGACCTTTCCATTGTTCTCGATCCTCTTATGAAAGAACCATAAGAGCTATTTTAAACTGTAACCTTAACCTCCTCACAATGAAAAAGGTCTTCCTTACAACCTTAGCCGCAAGCCTATGCTGTAGTGAGGTCCAAGCATTATCTGCAGATCCTGCTTATTGCTTCTTAGGCTGTTTTCTTAACTCCAAGACCTTCTTTCAGAGCAAAAACCCAAAGACCAAACGAACCTTTAAAACCAATTGAAATTCCGCCTCTCTCTATGAATACTGGTGATGAACAAGAACGTTTTTTTCTGCCCAGTTCGCGCATTATGCTTCTACCTTGGCAAATCGACAGCAACGAAATTCGTAAAGGACGAAACCAACTTTTCCTTCCCCTCAAGAGAAACTTAGGTGAGACTTCGAAGCCTCCAACTCCGATTGTGTTGTCAGCAACATCAGAGTCACAGCACAGGAGCTCAAGAGCCATCGCCACATCATGGGCATCCCAGTTCCAGAAATCTTCAAGCTGCCTCATGGCGAAATGCGTCCATCTTCACACCTGGAATATCAGTAATCGTCGATAACAGTGGTGATTGGAATACATTCTTGGAGAGAAAATAACACTTTCACCACCTGTGGGACTAGAAATCCAATAGTCTTCTTGAATGTTCGAGGATTAGCTCCGATCCTCTTCGTCAAAAAACACCAACACAACGTTTCACTATTGCTTCCGTTACATACTGCGGCTACGACAAAATTCATGAAATTTTGTCGTAGCCGCAGCATGTAACGGAAGCAATAGTGAATCGGAGCTAATCCTCGAAAATTCACGAAGACTATTGGATTTCTAGTCTCACAGGTGGTGAAAGTGTTATTTTCTCTCCAAAAATCTTCACATCGCACTACTTCAGGGACATGACCATGCAAGCCAATGGACTTCACCGTCTGGGCCCCATCGTTGCATCCAGAAGTGTAGTCAACCCCCACCAGCACTAAGAGGGAAAAAACAAACGGCCCCACCAAATCCAGATTCCTGTTTGTTTCAATAAATTGTGAAGTTTGTAACGTTTGGGGGAGCTGGCTCCTAATCGTAGGGAACCCGTCAGGTGGTGCCCCCCACCCCCCGGCTAAATTCTGTTTCTATTGCCAAGTACAAAAATACACATTACCTGTACCCATCCTACTTTCCCTCACGAGCCACCACCATGACAGTGGCACACCCAGAAGGGGGCAAAAGGGGGCACTTGCCCCTCCCAAGACCCGAGATGAACAGTAAAATGGAGCAATTGCACGCACTTAGTATTTTTTCTACTGACATCAGAAGGCCCCTTTTTTTTGCGTCAAGAATAACGTTAGTTTTTATTACCATGCTCTCAACAACCCAAATTCGTCCTCCGTGTCAGTGTTCCTTCTCCTGCCCCCTACCCCCCCCCCCCCTTCAAAACTGTGAAAAATTATTTCTACAGCTGAACAAAGAAGTACTAAACTTGCTGCCATTAAATAAACTTCTCCACTTGAGACATTATTAAAACTGAGTTAGATTTCGGACCCTTTTTTTTTTGCCCCCACCAAACCAAATTCCTACATACACGAAGACAGATTGTGAGGAAAAAAAGACGGCCGGTTTCGCCCTGCAGGTTCTTTATAAGAGGGAAGCGCGCCTGCAAACTTCTGGTTAGAGGGCTGGTTGGATTTAGACAAATCTTTCTCAAGTGGGATTTGCAATCGAGAATAAGAACGCTACATTTACATGTAATGTATATTTTGGTACTTAGCAATACAAGTAGAATTTAGCCCCCCCCCCCCCCCCGGGGGGGGGGGGGGGGGGCAATTCTCTCTTTTCCAGCCTGCCAACTTTCTTTTGTTCGTTGCTGACGAATGTTGTGCGAGGCTCTTCACGGACACGTACCAATAGCTTAATCAAACTGTTGAACAGCAGCTTTGTGTTCAGAATTTCTTATTTTGACAAAGCGTTTTGTATTCCCAATGTGTGTAGTAGGGCATTTCAGGCACGGAATCCTGTACACAACATTGGAGCTTAAGGCTGTTGGAATGGGTTTAGATGGCGGTCTGAGGAAGGTTTTGCTGTTGGGGGGTGTCGAAAATCTGGTGTGAATATTTGCTTCTCTGAGAATGCGGCGGATGGGTTCAGATACTGATTGTAGGTATGGGATGGTGATGGTTTTTATGGGTGTTTCTGGTGCTTCGATATTGCTGTTTTTGGTTTTTTGGGGTGGTGGAAAACTGTCTGGGTAGTGATCGAGTTTGAATTTCTTCTTGGTTTGCGAAGTAGCATGACTGAGTGTATCGGGATCCATGGGTCGAATTTTGGCCCGTTTCACCTCGTTGTTGTAAATGGCTTGTTTGATAGAAACAGGATGATGGGATTTGACGTCAATGGTGCGGTTGGTTTGGGTGGGTTTTTGGCATGGTTGAAAGGTAATTTTATTATTGTGGCATTCGAGGAAGAGGTCAAGGAAGGGCAGTTGATGCTGTTCATTTTCTTGTTCGACCAGTAGCGGCACCAGGAATCATTTTCAGGGGGCCCCCCCCCCCCCACACACATTATCAACGGCTCTCTAGTAAATAACAGCAATTCGAAGTTTTATCAAAACTGTTGGCATGAATAAGTTTTAGTTTGTGATTTTGTCTGAATTCTAAAATTTTTGGGTGGCACCCTTGGGGGGCACAACTGAAATCGCGGGGAGGGGGGGGGTCCCACCCCCCCCCCCCCCCATAGTGATGTCACTGTGTTCAACCGTGAACTGTATGCTTGGGTGGTTGCTGTTGAGAGCTTTGAGCATGTTAACTCCTAAAACCACTCGTTACCAAAAAATTCATAATAGAGGGAACCGAAGAACTTGTTTACAATCTAAAAGATCTGCTTATTCCCGATGGCTACGTTTTGGTGTCATTCGATGCGGTCAACCTGTTTCCTAGACTTCCTCGGGAAGAAACCTGTAAACACGTCCTAAAATTACTAAGTGATGCTGACATCAACCCAGGCGACACTAATTTAGACCCTGCCCAAATCATAAAACTTCTTCTAAATTATCGTATGTTAAGCACCAAAATCAATACTATCAGCAAATCGAAGGAGCAACAACCGTATCTCTGGAGTGTTGGCTGAGATTGTACTCCAAAAATATGATGAAGACACAACCATGGCCTATCACAAGATATACTCGATTGGTTTAGAGTATGAAAGATGGAGACAGCAGGACCTGATTCTACATTCAAAGCTGTCAAAAATTGCAAAAATTTGGTGAATGCATTAATTTGTATTTTGTATTGCAAAAATATGGTGAATGCATGTATTTTTTGAAGATTGCGTGTTTTAGTATGGAAAATTTAAATTGTGAAGTGGAACACTCAAGGTCGCTCAAAGCATTTTGGCATTTACAATGTTAGGGGTCATGAAGGAGAGTTCTCCAGTATGGTAAGTTTGTGAAAAAAATAAAATGTTTTTTTTTTCACAAATTCAATTATTTTGTGAAAATAATTTCGTCTGTTATATGAATACGATGAGGGGTAATAGCAGATGAACGAACATGACGAAGTGAGCGGTGATGTGGTAGTGTGACGAAGAGAGTCGTTCTAAGCACCTCCACTCCAGAAAAACCACACTGACGGAAATTTGCAAGGTTATTGGAACGGTTAATATCCCTTC